>JAJIBD010024749.1:0-43203 GCA_021461705.1 Cryptotis parvus | reverse complement strand
TCATCTTCAATTGACGGTTTTGTCTGACCGATGTAGCTGTCGTCCCCCAAATTCCAAACAGGATCGGACCACCGTATCCTTCATGCAAAATTCTACTTCCCGCAACGGGGAGAAAAGGCTGCAAAGTTTAAGAAGAGAACTCCCAGAATGACCACCAACTGGGAACTCTTTGGCACCATTGCGGCAACATGGGAAGATGCCATCATTGATGACATCGATGAAGAATACAACCGACTGGTTCAGCACCTCCATGATTGTGCGAAGAATGCTGAGAGAGAGAAAGACATAAAAAGGACGCCTGTCTTCAGAAACTCTTGAGCTCATTCGCCAACGTGGCAAGGCGCGAGCCTCAGGAGACCAAATGCTAACGTCCAAGCTTGCTAAACGGTGCAGAGAAGTGATAAAAAGAAGACCTCAAAGACAGAAGAGCAGAAATACTGGAAGATGCAGCAGAAGCCGGAAAAGCATTCGCACTGCCCGCCTGTCCTTTGCCAACTATAAGACCAAGATGACTGTCCTCCGATGCCCTGATGGATCTATCACATCTTCCAGAAAGGCAATGGAGAAGATTATCCAGGACTTCTACTCAAATCTCTTTGATAGCCACATACACCTGCCCACATACCAAATTCCACAGGATGGATATGTCATTCCCAACGTTCTCCCTTCTGAAATCCGACATGCCATCTCGTCGGTAAAGAAGGGAACAGCACCAGGCCCAGACAAAGTCAGACCCGAACACCTGAAGAATCTGCTGTCGGTACTCATCAATACAATAGCTCGGCTCTTCACACGCTACCTGTCTGAATGCAAGGTGCCCTCTCAATGGAAAACGGAGCAGGACAGTTCTACTGTTCAAAAGGGAGAAATTCACGACATCGGCAACTATCGCCCCATCTGCCTGTTGTCCGTCATCTACAAGCTGTTTACACGAGTCATTCTGAACAGTATTAGCAGAACACTAGATGAAGGACAACCATGCGAGCAAGCAGGCTTCTGGAATGGATTCAGCACAATCGACCATATCCACACAGTAACCAAGCTCATTGAGGTTTGTAGAGAGTACAAGATGCCGCTCTGTCTCACGTTCATTGATTTACAGAAAGCCTTTGATTCTGTGGAGACTGAAGCAGTCATCGAAGCCCTAGCCAAACAGGGTGTTCAAATCCAATACATCAAGATCTTTCGTGAGCTGTATTACGGATTCACCACCAGAATCTCACCATTCTACAAAGAAGTGATCATTAATGTGAAAAGAGGGGTTCGACAGGGTGATACCATTTCACCAAAACTCTTCAGCGCCACCCTCGAGAACATCATGCAACAATTAGAATGGGAAGGAATGGGAGTGAAGATAGATGGTCGGCAACTACACCACTTCCACTTCGCTGATGACATCATTCTAATAACACCAAACATTAGCCAAGCGGCACAAATGCTGGCTGACTTCGACCAAGAATGTGGAAAGATAGGTCTACAGCTGAATCTAAAGAAAACTATGTTCATGAAGAATGAACTAGTTCCAGAGGCCCCCATTCACTCTCAATGGAACAAACATCTCTGAATGCAGCAGTTATGTGTACCTAGGTCCAGAAATCAACATGATGAACGACCTAAAACCTGAGCTGCGCAGGAGGAAGAGAGCGGCATGGAATGTCCTGAAGGGCATCGAAGAAATAGCTAAAAGGAAAAAGAACCTCCGGCTCCGGGCACATCTCTTTGACTCCACCATTCTCCCTGCATTAACATACGCCTCAGAGACCTGGGCCCTAGGGAAAGCAGGATGAGAATGCTATTCGGGTCTCCCAGAGAGGCATCGAAAGAGCTATGCTTGGAATATCACGCCTCACTCAAGTGAGAGAAGGAATCCGGAGTTCTGACCTCCATCGCTATTCCAGAATCAGGGACGCTGTCTCGTTTGCCAAGGCATCGAAAATCAGATGGGCTGGACACGTAATGCAATTTGAAGACAACCGCTGGACTAGAGCCATTACCGACTGGATCCCACGGGATGTCAAAAGATCACGTGGCCGCCCACCTACAAGATGGTCAGGATTTCCTTGTCAAGACCCTGAAGGAATGGTTTGAGGCTCTTCATATTCTTGAATCAACCAGATGCCATTGGGCTACATTGGCACATGATAGGGTCCAATGGAAATGTTACTGGCGCCCGCTCGAGCAAATTGATGAATAACGGGATTCAAGTGATCAAGTTATCAAGTGATGATATATGATATATATCATATATAATATGATATATATATGATGATATATATCATCATATATATATCATCATATATATACCATATCATGATATATATCATAATATATGATATATATGATATATATCATATATCATATATTATATATGATATATATCATATCTATCATATATTATATATATTATATATATCACATGTATGATATATGTCATATATGATATATCATATATATGATATGTATCATATATATCATATATATCATATATATATATTAGGCTATATGAAACAAAAAGCTTCAGTACCTCAAAAGAAACAGCGACCAAAATACAAAGACAATCCACAGAGACGGAAAGAATATTCACTTATCACTTGATAACTTGACATTCCATTATTCGTAGATTTGTTCGAGCGGGGAAATCGATACTCATTTGATAAGGGGTTAATATCCAGGATATATCAGCCACTGGTAGAACTTTATAAGATGAAAACAGCCAACCCCATCAAAGAAGAGGGAGAAGACATGAACAGAAACTTCGACAAAGAAGAAATTCAAATGACCAAAAGGCTTATGAAAAAATGCTCGTCATCACTAATCAGGGAGATGATCCCTCTCTCCTTATTTAAAGAGAAATGTTTCTCTTACCACAATGAACACACTAAAACTATCTCAACACAAATCAACATTTCTGGGGAGGCTGGAGGGCACACTACAGAGATGGAATTGGGGGTGTGGTTCAGAGCAATCAGTAGAACCAGTTCCACCCCAGCTGTTGAGGGACTCTGAGCAAAACCCTTGAGGAAGACCCCAGAGGATGGAGCTGGTGAAGAGGAAAGCTCCAAAATTCCTTAGACCTCAAACTGAAGACCATGAGCTTCTTACATGGAAACTAGAAAAGACTTCTGCATTAAAGATGTACCCTTGGCTGGGGCTGGAGTGATAGCCCAGCGGGTAGGGCGTTTGCCTTGCACGCGGGCTGGCTCATGCCGGCCTGGGTTCGATCCCCGGCATCCCATATGGTCCCCCGAGCACCGCCAGGAGTGATTCCTGAGTGCAGAGCCAGGAGAAACCCCTGAGCATTGCCGGGTGTGACCCAAAAAGCAAAAAAAAAAAAAAAAAAAAAAAAGATGTACCCTTGGGCTGGTTAAAGTGAAGGCACACTTAAATGATTTAAGAAGCTATTCAGTTGTCATAAAAAAGTAATTTATTTCTTCCCAACCTCCAGATTCTTATGGAGATTTTTCTGCTGAGTCTTATTTTAAAATGGCAAATGTGCATCAAGACCGACATCGCCTGAAGGAATTGTAGAAATTTTAATATCTGTTGATGTGGATGGGAAACTAAAATTTCCATATTCAAAACTGTCAAAATGGCTTTTAAATGGGGAACATTAAAATTACTGCCAGAAATATTCAATATTTTCTCATCTGTATACAATTGTTTATTGGTAAAGGAGAACTGTAATCTAGTTTCTTAGTCAAAATGGTTCTTTTTCTTTTTGGCCTCCAAGCTTGCTATTAAAGTTATGATAAATGCAAGGGAATTCTTAAGACTGTGGGTTGTGTGGAGAGAATATTGGGGGTGGGGGGCAGGAAGAGGCTATCTTTGAAAGGTATATGTTAAAGTTATAATCAATTCCAGAACACTATATACAATTTTTTATTCATTTAGGGAAACATTTGGAATGAGAAACCTGAAATGAATATCTATTACTGAAAGACTTTTCAGTTGCATCTGTGTATGTGTGCATTTATACTGTAACAGGATTCCAAATGCTACTATCAGTTTTATTTTTTACCCAGTATCACAAGGAAACTCAAGACATCCTTAATACTGAAGCAGGCAGGCCTGGAGTGAGGAAAGTACCCTGGAAATGAATTCTTAAGAGGTAATAAAACCATGGATTTAAAGAAAAGGTGCTTTATCACCAGCCTTAGCTGCCAAAAGTCCACTTTGTGGACAAAGGAAGTAAGTAAGGCCTGGGAAGACTTGACTGGCTCCCGCACAGACCCAGGGAAAGCTGGACCCCACCTCTGAGAAAAGCTCCGGGAGAAACAAGGTCCAGGCAAAGAATATCAAAGACTAGCCACTGCTCCAGCTATCCCCCTTGGCACCCATCTAGCAAGGAACTCTCACTTAGGGAGAAAGCCCCATGTGAGGGCAGTTTCAGGAAAGTGCACATAAAGCCAATATGAGCAAAGGAACTGCGAGCGCATGTTGCCCACCGTAGCTCCCCTTTTAGATGTGCCTACTCTCAGCTCTCTCTCTGCCTCCTGCGCCTGCTGACTCTCTCTCATATTATTCAACTCTCTACACCTTTCAAGAAGCCCAAGGTCTCTCTTGAGCACATTTCTGTGTGTGTGTGTGTCTGTATCTCTGTCTCACTCTGTCTCTCTGTCTCACTCTGTCTCTCTGTCTCTGTCTCTATCTCCCCCTCTCTCTCTACTGCCTTCCTCAAAATTGCCAAATAGAAGCTGTTTTTAACTTCACTGCTTGTCTCCTATTGAAATATTCTTTTTCTGCAAGGGAAAGGCAATGAACCTGAACATCCTGAGTAAGGTCTAAGGAATTACTTTCCTTTCCCGATAAGAGCAATTCCTTGATCCAGCCATAGTCCCTAGCTCCCTGAGAAACTGGGAGGTAGGGATAATCTCTCATGCTGTGCAGACCAAATGGACATAGGTAAAGGTTCATGGCTGCCTCGTGTGGTTGACATGACGCTAACAGCCATGCCATGCAGGGGCTCTAAAGCTGACTTTCTCTGTCTTAGATCTCCCAGCCATTCCCAGGGTAGAAGACATGGACAGAGACAAATGGTAGATTTCCTTCTCAATGCTGCTGTTTTTCTTCTCCCAGCTTCACATAAGTCACCCTGGGACCCCCAAGGACATTAATACCACCTTAAACCTCTTAGTCCACATATGTTATCAATAAAAGAGAAAGTAGATAACTGAAACATTATGATAAAGTTTTTTAAAGCCTTTCTAAGGGAGCACCTTTCTAGCACTCTCGCAAGACCTCGCATTCAACCCTTCACCACATGCTCCACACGCTCCCACCCCAATACTGCCGAATGTGGATCCAGAGGTGCAGTCTACACCCCCTCTGGTCAGAACTCTGCCGTAAGTAACAACGAAAACAACTTTCTCACTCCTGTTCAGAATGCAGTATTCTGTGGAAGAGATGGAAGGTTAAAAGAAGAAATGTCTTCCCTAGAGATCTGTAGAGCTAACTTGTAAATCAAACCAATTGTTACTTATATTTAGTCACTTAAAATCTATACCATTCATTCTCTAAAAGGTCCAAGCAAAGTTTCCATGACATATTTGGTCTAAATATTTCTTGGTCAAAGGCTTGCTAAAGTAATAAATACCAAAGATTAATTAACAATAGCCAGTTTATCTAGACTGGTTCCAATTATACCCTGCTTAAAAGGATCACTTGTCACTTGTCTTCCCGTTGTTCATCGATTTGCTTGAGCAGGCACCAGTAACATTTTCATTCGTTGGGAATGAGGTCTATTATTGTTACTGTTTTTGACATATCAAATACACCTGGTAGCTTGCCAGGCTCTGCCATGGCTCTGGGTTCATTCCAGGGGGCCCAGTATTTTTCTATGTCAGACCATCATGATTATTTTATCGTAATCATATTTTATCATATCATATGGGCATAAATCCAAACTATTTAGGTCGAAAGCATGTCCTCTTTCTAGTTTAGTCTGGCATTTTCTGTTTTGCTTTTTCTTGGTTGTTCTTAAGAGGGAGAAAAATATCTTAATAAAAAATATGCTACAATAGGACTACTTACATTAAAATACTGATAGTGCCTACTTAAATATGCATGAAAAGATGGATTTGGCAAAAAAAAGATAAAACAATAAAACTGCAGAAACCCTTGATGAGAACTGGATATAGAAAAATGGGAGAGAAAACTTTACAGAAAGTCTTAATGTTCCAAGAAATATACACTGGTGCAGGGAAGGGTGCTGGAACACTATGTGTCTGAAAGCCAATCATGAACAACTTTGCAACTGTGTATCTCAAGGTGATGCAAATAAAAAAAAATTATTAAAACTTTTGTAAAAAATGTTCCAAGAAATTATCCTGCTACAAAACCGAATAGGCAGATGTTCACAGTCCTCATGCTTCTATGAGCACAGAGAAAGGAATGAAGTAACAAACCATGAAATCCATTTTTTCTCATGGACTCTTTGGTTTTGGCTGGCCTAAGTATAGCAAATGCAATGCTTTTGCTCCAAGGTACTTTCACTCCTTAATTTTGATAACATTTTAATGGCCTCATTAATAGCATCAATCTTGTTCTTCCCTCAGTTTCTGTATAGTAGGATCATTTCTACCCTGTAGGAAAGAAAAGTCCTCCACCCCAAAATATGTTTGACAAAGGTTAATTTCAGGCAGGGATCCTAAGGCAGAATAGAGGCTACCTTTGAACAAGATACGCACATGTAAACTTCTAAGCAGACTTCTCCCTCCAGCCCCCTTCCCCCTGAGAGATCTAATCTAAGAAGAATTTAAATCTGCATTCTTTTGTTTATTGGGCCTTTGTCTAAAATTTTCCCTAACTGACTTTGCCTTCACAACAGCCTATATGGTTTTTATGGTTTTTAGTTTGTTTGGCTTTAGGGGTCTCATCCTGTGATGTTCAGGGGTTAATCTGCACTCAGGAATTGCTTGTGGCGGCACTTGGGGGAATATGTGGGATATAGGACTTGAACAACTTGTGCAAGGCAAACACCCTACCCCACTGTACTATCACTCAGGTCCTTTTCTCCCTTTTTTCAAAATTTTTTATTACAGCATCATGAATTGGTTGCCCATAGTTGGGTTTCTGACATTCAATATTCCATTGCCAATCCCACCACCAGTGTCAGCTCCCTCCACCAGTGTTCCCAGATTCCCTCGCCAACCCCCAAATCCTACTTCAGACCCAACTGCTATCTTGACAGGAACCCTATAAATGTGGTTATAAAAAGTTTGGTCTCACTATTTCAATGTAGCTGACTCTGTGGTTTGGATATTTAGCTCTATCATTCTTTAACACCACCAATATACCTAGGGTCCCTTAACCCCTGCTCTAGCTACTTCTCATCTATCTCTTTTCCCCTTCCCCTTCACTCTATTTCTTTCCTCCTCCTCCCTATACTCTGAGGCCAGGGATGACCTAAACATTCCCCCTTTTTGTCATTTTATTTATTATTTTTTACAAAGCTGTTCACGATAATTTGTTACAGACATTCAATATTCCAACAGAAATCCCACCACCATTGCACCTTTCCACCACCATTATTTCCAGTTTTCTCAAACACCCCTAAAGCCTGCCCCTAGAGCAGAACCTCAATAATTTATTTTACATTGTATGTTATAAATAACTTGCTAAACATTATTTAAAATATGATTCATTAGAAGAAAACCAGTGAAGATTGCTGTATCCTATCATGTAGCCACTAAGCCCTTGCATATGAAACTACTAGCTTGTTGTTCCAGGATAGGCCTTGTGTGTTTATATTTTGTTAAAAGAGATTGGCTGTTTTTTGCTTTATATCCCATTCAATGTAGTGTACTACTTGATTTATCAGTGTCGTAGAGCTTGAGATGTTGCACTGCCGCAAATGCTCCAGGAGCTTCAAACTTTTTTTAAAAAATTTTTTAACATTTTATTATATCACCGTGAGATATACAATTACAACGTTGTTCACGCTTGGGGGTCTCGGTCACACAGTGTTCCAGCACCTCGCCCTCCACCAGTGCCCCTCAACCACCACCCATGTCCCCAATTCCCTCCCCTCCCACATCCTGCCTAAATGGCAGGTTCTTTATCTCCTCTCTCTCTCCCTCTCTCTCTCTCTCCTCCTTCTCCCACACATTGTGGGTTGCACTACATACACTTAGAAGTCATCATTTGCATTTTTGTCTGTATTTAATGTTCAGTTCTATGTTAACGGGGTGATAAAGCTGGAGTCAAACTTTTTAACAGAATGATAAAGCTAGAGTCAAGGTTTTTTAACTGGGTGGTGGCTTTGGCACATAGCATGACTGCCCTGGCAATGCAGAGGAACAAGGTGATGTGGGAGGTAGCACATCTCGGACTCCATGAAAGCCTGGAGATTTGTCATAAAACTTTCATACCTGAGTTTTCAACAGAATTAATTTCTGGATGGGGCTCATCCTGAGCAGCAGAATCCGGCCTTGAGCATGGCAGCATCTGTGCAGTGTGGAGTTTTTCGGTTGCTGGGACTCTGTCTGGGTGGGTGGTGGGCTCACCTGCCCCCTCCAGTGTGTTCTGGACAACTCAGCCTGGTGCAGGGTCCAGAAGCATCTCTGCCAGCATACACTCTTTAAACCACTCGTCTAGTTAAAATTCACATATAAGTGATATTACCTGTGTCTGTCTTCTGGCTTACTTCATTTAACATGGTATCTTCTATTCCATCTATGTTGCAGCATATTGCATGATTTCATCATTCCTTACACAGCTGCATAGTATTCCATTGTGTACATACACCACCTCTACTTCAGCTAAAGCTATTTAAAGAGCTCTGGAGCTGCCAGAGTGAGTTACTCAACTGAGCTGGTTCTCCCCCATGTATACAGGGCACAGACTGATACCAATACTTTTTAAGTTCACCTCTATTAATCTTCCTGATGTTTGTTGATAACTTCTTTTGTGCCCCAACAATCACACATGTCGTGCACATGGCTTGTATACATACAATGCTATCTGTAATTACCTATATTCCCAACCACTCCAGTTTCTCCTCATAGACAGATTTCAATTGATCTCTAGGTCTCCACTAAACTCCACTTTCCCTGAGCTGGTACTAATTACTTCCCTTTCATAAAGCAGGTACAGTTACAACACTATATAACCACCAACTTTGATTCCCTACCTCAATTTTTACCTTCAGAATCTCCAGCAGAGTTTGGGCTGACAATATTCCTTTGCTCATCTGATGTTGGTCATTAAAAAGTCTGTAAAGGCAGTAACATATCTGTCCTCACAGCTGCATTTCCAGAAGACAGAGTGGCTGACATTCAATAAATAAATGAAGAACACAGAAAACACAAATAATTGCTTAATTAATGGTCTCATGTCAACCTAGACAGAACAGAAATTATTGGTTTTGCTCCCTAAGTAAGGAAAGCTTAGAGGTTCTCCTGTGATTTCCATATCAGGACCATAGCTAGCTCTCTTGACTCAGGTCCAAGATCCGGATCAGATGGAGATGTATCATCTATGTCTCCATTCCCCCACAGGTAAAATAGGAACTATAACAGCAACCCATCTCACTGTAGCTCTGTGAAACAAATAAGTCAGAATGTGAAAGCATTTAGAAAAATACCTGACACTGGAAGCACAGCATGGATCTTAATTGATTACTATCTTTATTTCTTTTTTTTTTCTAATAAATTTATTTTATTTTTTTTTTTTTTTTTTTTTAATTTTTTTATTTTTACAATTACAAAGATATACAATTAAAAAGTTCATATTTGGGTTTTGGTCATACAGTGTAGCAGCACCCATCCCGCCACCAGTGCCCATCTCCCACCACCAACGTCCCCGGTTCCCTCCCCCTCCCCCAGCCCTCCTCCATGGCAGGTTCTTTATTTCTTTCCATTTCTCTATCTTTCTCTTTTCCTTCCTCTCCAGACTATGGATTACAGAACATACATTAAAGGGTTGTCATGTGTATCCTTTTGCCTCTATTTAATGCTCAGTTCTAGGTTGGCATTAGTACCCTCACAATTGTTAGCACACTGTTCCATTTTCTGTCTTACCTAGCCTCTGACTCCCACACGTTTGTGATAATTTCCACCTTTGACAGGACCTCCTGATGTATGTTTCACTTGACCTTGGATATTGGTATCATGATATGTACCTATATATTTATGTTATGCAGATAAATGCAGTCATTCTGTAACTGTCTCTCTCCTTCTGGCTAATTTCACTGACCCAGGGGAGAAAAGCAGGGAGAAGTGGGAGGCAAGTGGCCCGAGACTCTTTGTTGTACTTTGAAGAAATACATTTAAAAACTCCTGTTGCTTTAAGGTGGCTTTTACCAGGATTATACTTTAAAGTTCTAAATACCACTAATGGGTGTGCAAGATTCTTGAAAGAGGAATGAGAGAATTACCCCAAAAAAAAGACAGTTCTGAAATAACAGGAACAGAACGGTGCAGAAATAAAGATAGATTATGTTGTACTATCTTTATTTCTACACCGTTCTGTTCCTGTTATTTCAGAACTGTCTTCATTTGGGGTAATTCTCTATTCCTTTTTCAAGAATCTTGCACACCCATTAGTGGTATTTAGAACTTTAAAGTATAATCCTGGTAAAAGCCACCTTAAAGCAACAGGAGTTTTTAAATGTATTTCTTCAAAGTACAACAAAGAGTCTCGGAGCCACTTGCCTCCACTTCTCCTGCTTTTTCTCCCTGGGTCAGTGTGTGGAAGCACCACTCTGAGGAAACCCAGAGAGAGACCAGACCAGTCAGAATGAATTCTTAAATGTCAGAGCCCTACTCCACCAAACAGCAGGAGAACTGATGCAAATGATCTCATTTAGAGGAAACAGCACAGTAACAGAACTTTGGTAGATGAGTAAAAGGTTTTTGCAGACAGGAAGCTTCTTAGCAAAGACACTTGAAGACTGGTAGCTCTTTTGACAATCCCAACTAAGTACTAAAAGTCACTGAAAGTAGGCAAATGGATATACATGATAACCTTTCAGTATCTTTAGTGCAAACTGTGTGAGAGAAAGAGAGAGAGGAAAAGTGTCAGCCATAGAGGTAGGCGGGGGTGGGGAGTGGGAGGAGTGAGGAAAACTGGGGTGGCATTAGTAGTGGAAAATATATATTGGTAAAGGGATAGGTGTTGGAACATTATTTAACTAAAACTTAATCATGAACAACTTTGTAACCTTGTAGCTCATGGTGATTCAATTTTTAAAAATTAATTTAAAAAATAAATAAAAGTCACACAGATGCCACTGTCGCTTCAATAGCCCCAGAACAATCCAGAGATGACGAGCCTAAGAGATAAGCTAAACTGGGATGATCTGGGTTGGGCTAACTTCCCTATCCAATTTAAACATCTCCCTGATAAAATTTATCTAATTGCACATTTAGAAAATAGGGTTTAGAAGGTAATTCCACTGGAAAAGGGAATCTATTGATTTATTTCACAAGCATCTGAAAAGCTAACACTAGACCCCATATCTTAATGAAGCAAAACCACCAAATCCTTGATGTGCGTGTACAGACCCAGGAGTGTTTCATTGCATGGAAAAGCTTTGTAGTTCTTTTTATTTGTTTATTTATTTTTTTAAGAAAGAATACTGAGAAGTCAAGACAACAGTATCTTATGGTTCTGCATTGGTTGACTGTTTACCAATTTTAAACTAGTTCCTCTCTTTGTGTCTATGGAGCTGGTTTGTTTTATGAATCTCAAAGATTCACTTTTAAAAAGGTCAGAGGCTACCAGTCCTATTCAGAACCAACAAAGGCTCTATTCAGCCTTATTTCACTTTACTTAATTCGTCATCACAGGCTCTGACCACGAGAGGGCGCTGCTCCATCAGCTGTATGATTAATTATTCAAATGACTGTGTATACAATATAGAATATTGTTTTCCCCTATCTATACCATCTGAAGTATAAATCGGTCAGTAAACTGACCACCTCTCTTCGTGACTGAACAAAGATCTCCTGCCTTTGAGTTGGATTAATACATTCTTGCTCACCAGTGTTCAGACCCGGCTGCCTCTACACCTGGTATGCTAGCTGCCTCCTAGAATACCAGGGCCTGTCCCGTTTAGTGCTCACAGGCGCTCCATCAGTAAGCATGTCAACAGTACAAATACTCACCCCACCTTCCCAAAACTTATTTTCAAAATCTCTGGATGCTAGATTACATAAACCGGAAAGCCGGGAGGCTATTACCTCAGATAATTTAGGAAGAAAACCATCCACCTGGTATCCTCAATGAATAAAAAAGTAAAGTCAGTAAAATTTCTTTAGGAAAATACAAAGCATCTGACTGGTCTCTTCCTTACCCCACCTCCACGCCTACCCCCGGAAGCTTAACGATTGACGAAACTAAAATATCACCTAGCTTATGAATCATCCCCCTTGTTTCAAATTCACGTCTTGTTCATTCATTCCACAAAATTAGGCGCCTCCTATTTTTCCAGGAGCTATACTAAGCACTAGAAAGTTCCTTTATAGTCTCTACTGACGCTGGCATTTGGGGACGGGGAGTCCTAGGCTCCTAGCCAGGCTTTTCTGGCATGGGTGGGAGTGTTGGAGGAGTCACAGTATTTCCATGGTGCTGGGCTAAAGCAGAGGTTACTGTAAATGCTTTCTGTCTCACTAGAACATGCCACTTTCTGTTCCTTGCTTCACAAAGCAGGCTTTTGTTGTGTCTTTCTTTTTTCTTGATTCTGTCTTTCTCTTTCTGTCTGTATTTGTGGGCACTTCCAGATATCCAGATTCTTCAGCTTCAAGTCTGGGATTATAAAGAAAAAAAAAAAAAAAAGAAAATCCAGAGACATCTCTGAAACATTGTCTTTGGATCTTGAGATTCCTAACCAATCTGCCTTCTCTCTGCCTGAGTTTTCTTAGGTTTGGTTTACAAATAATGATCAGGATAGAATACTTAGCAAGTTTTAGCAGGAGGAAAAGGAAAATATGCTAGTCTATCTTCTCAGACACAAAATCCAGCACCACTTTAATATATATTTTGATATTAACTATTACCACTTATATTCTGATTATGCTTGATGCTTATTTGTCTTCTAAAGAGATATAAATCTCTTTAGAAGCAGCAAAAATTTGGGTCAGATTTCATTCTAACTTTTTATATGATGAAGGATACACATTTCAAGACAACAAAGCCATATTTTTGATTTCTAATTTATAAGACATAAATTTTGTTTAGTGTCAGAACAGTGTTTTGTGTGGATTTCAAGCCATAAAAATTTAGAAGATTTGAGTGCATTCTGTTCATTATGAGACCTGAGCAACAGGATCTGTGATATGGTATAGACAGAGTCCCTCCAAACAAGAGAACATTTCTCCCAGGCAGCAGCAAGGTAGGAAAGAGAATTTCGAGCACAGTTCATCTCCCCTCCCAGGAGTGAGATGACTTTGGTATAATAAAATGGAAATGAAAACCCCTAAATAGGTCGGAGGAGCTCAGTTAGGACAGGAAATTCTGTTTATACCAAACAACCCAAACCTACTGATATATAGCCTAAGCCATCACAGTTTTTATTGGGGGGGGGTGGTGTGAGGGGAACAGCATTGGAGGCAGAGCAGCAGCAGGAAGAGATCCTGACTCTTCTTGGTTGTTCCTACAGGCTGCAGAGGGTGAGAGAGTTGAGATGAGGGTGGAAGCATGACAAGAAAGGCACAACACACAGGGCCTGCAGATGAGATGGTAGCGGAGCTACAACCAGGGCATGTGATGAGTAGACACTACTACGTACTAGAGAATGAGTGGGAACTGGCAATGCAGAGGAGCAAGGACTGCGGACCAGGCTGTCAAGAGGAGACCAAACCAGGCCAGAAGGCCCACCCTTCCCACCATGCTGCTTCCCAAGAGCCAGGGATTGGAGAAGAAGCAGTATAAAGGGCAGGAGGAATGTCTTCAACATGGACAATGGCAAAAACAAAGAAGTAGAACCCTTGAGAGGAAAAGACAACCCTAAAGGAGAGCATGATCCAGTGATATTTAAACCATTTAAACCAAGTTTAAACTCTGTGTAATTACACCAAAAGACTAATTTCTAAATCAGACAGAGGAAAGATGTCTTTAAGCATCAAAATTAGAAGTTTATGGTTTGCTTTGTTTATCCTCTCTGTGTATTTCTCCTCTCTGTCTCTCTTCTCTCTTCCTCCTTCCCTCTCCCATCACTGAAACAGAGCAATGAACAAATGAGTTTAGCTACAGAGAGATTTGTTTTAAATCAGAACTACATATTTATATGTAGTTGAGAAGTTTAGGAGGTCTATTACTACCATCCTTAACAGTCCTGAAATGGATGTTGGAGAGTATTTGGTCCAATTCACATTGAATTGAGAGGAAATAGACTGAGAAAAGGTAAATAATTGTTTCCGCTCACAGAGTCCATTAGTGGCAAGTACAGGACAAGATTCCATATCTCTAAGGTATCAGATACGTGAGTCATCAACGGAACCACTTTCACCCGACTTCATCAATGGTGCAAATCTCTGCATTTGGATTTTGCTAGATGTTGCTGTTTCAGAGTTTTTGGCATGTGCACAACCCTCTACCATTGGTCTAAACCAATCTGTCGTCGATGATTTCATGAGGACTTGACCTTAGCAATTTGCTCTCGTTGATAATTCCTTTTGTTCGTGGACTGTTTTCTGCAGTGCCAGCTGGTCGTGACTGGCTATAGCATCCCTAAGAAATGCTTTGAGATGTTGACTTTTGTTTTAAAGCTCCATCGTTGCATTTCAGAGCTAAAAATAAATCTCTTGTATCATCTGATATTCTCGGATGATCAACTACACTATTGCCCTGCTTTGCAAAAAAATAAGAGGAAAGTGGATTTCCAATCTTTTTCTTTGGAAATACTGAAAAGTGCACAATGGACACCTCACCAAAGAAATACAAACACATGAGAAAATATCCATTATCAGGGAAATGTAAATAAAAGTGACAAAACTCAACAATAAAAGCATAAGCATCCTGTTTTTAAAAATATGTAGAGAAGACCTAAAGAGAAGACACATGAGGGAGAGTTGCCATCCAGCTCTCCCCTAGCTCCCTTGGGGCTGGAGTGATAGTACAATGGGAAGGACATTTGCCTTGCATGAAGCCCACCTGGGTTCAATGCTTGATATCCCATATGGTACCCTAAGCACAACCAGGAGTAATTCCTGAGTGCAGTCAGGAGTAATCCCTGATCATTGCCATGTGTGACCCGAAAAACCAAAGAGAGAGAGAGAGAGAGAGAGAGATCCCCAAAGAAGACAAGTGGAAAAAACCAGTACCAAAGGAAAAATGGGGAAATAAAAGAGCCCTCATTTTGTGTTAAGATTGTAAATAGTCAGGCCACCTGCCCCTCGAGGTGTTGCAGGTGTGGCTGCGGTGGCATATTAATATACTGTAATTCTGTTATTTACTTTCCTATTAATGGACATTGAGGTTGATTTCTGATTTTTTCCTCCTGTGCAAATAATGCTGCAATTAATATTCTGGTTTTAATGTTTTTTTGGAGGTGGGGGGGTTGGGTCACACCTGGTGTTGCTCAGGGCTTACTCCTGGCTCTGTACTCAGGAATGATTTCTGGTGGAGCTAGGGGATCATATAAGATGCTGGGGATTGAACCCAGGGTGGTCACATGCAAGGAAATTGCCCCACCCACTATATTATCTTTTTTAACATAAAATGTATACCGACCTGAAATTTTCAAAAGTTTTTTCAACTATCTCAGGTTTAGACATTTACAATATATTTACCAAGTTCTTTTTAAAATAACAAGCAATTAAAGACTTTAAGATGATGCTCTAGAAAGACTTGAAATTTCACGTTGGAACAAACCTTTTTAAACTTCTAGGTACTGTAAAGTAACAAGTATGATCATTGTAAAGATGGCAAAGCGCCTGCCCCTGAGGTGTTGCAGGTGTGACTGCGGTGCCCGGCTGCATTGGCAGGTGACAGACAGGAGACAGGCTTATCTACACCCCCAGAGCTCAGCCCTGTGGGCCCTGGATGGTGGATGGTCTGACATAGGAAAAGACTGGGCCCCCTGGGATGAACCCAGAGCCATTGCAGAGCCTGGCAAGCTACCCATGGTGTATTCAATATGCCAAAAACAGTGACAATAGAAATGAACTGGACAAGGGACAGACAAGATGCACAGCTGCGCTGCCTGGTCCACTTGGAACAGCCCATGGAGTCTTTGAGGAATCAGCTAGTCCCCAGCCGAGACCAAAGTAGCTCCTAGGGTAAAGCATTCATGTGGGGGTAGCCACACTGGCTGGAAAAGGAGCAGGGGTTTGGGCTCCTTCCTCTCCATGCTGGTGGGCATGGCTACGGGCTCGCAGCCTCTGCAACCAGATGAACCAGACAAGGGGGCAGACCAGGCGCACAGCAGTGACAGTGCACAGCCACCCAAAAGGCTTAGATAAGAAAGTAGGCTAGGACCAGGTCCTACCCAGAATTTTTTCACATCTGTGCACCATAATGATCACTGTAGTTGTAACAAACTGGGGAGGTTTGAGGAATGGGGAACTATAATGTCACACTAGAACTCACTACTGAATATACACATAGATAATTGCATCATAAACCGTAAGGCAAGTCACAAGGTGTAGGAGAAGAGAGAGGGAAATACAGAGACAGAAATAGAGAGAAAGACGAGAGACTCAGACACATGAGGGGAGAGTTGCCATCCAGCTCTCCCCTAGCTCAGCTGGACCATGAGGCTCCCAGGAGGCAAGATGGGTTTTTGGAGTGGGCCCATCACTTCTGTAGGGCCTCGGAAGCAGCCGGACGAGACTCGCTCACCATAATAGCCGCCATTATCACAGACCATACCCCACAACTTATCAGAACCCACGCAAAGAGAAAAGCTGATCTCAAGACCAGCTCAGAGCAGCTGAGTTTGAGACCAGGTAGGTGGCTCTTGGAGGCGGAAGTTACCAGGCATTCCTGGAGATGGAGCTGAGGTACCCCGTCCCCTCTCTGACCCATCCCAGAGGCCTGGTGGCCCCACCCACTAACTGCCTCAGGGCTCTCGGCCATAATGCAGAGACTCAAGACACACGGGGGAGAGCTACCATCCGGCTCTCCCCTAGCTCAGCTGACCATGAGGCTCCCAGGAGGCAAGATGGGTATTGGGAGTGGTCCCATCACCTCTGTAGGGCCTTGGAAGCAGCCAGGTGAGACTCACTCACCATAACAGCTGCCATTTTCATGATCCGACCCAGTACATCAAACTAGTGGAACCAATCATGTTTAGAATACATTACAATCTACAATGTGTGAGAAAAAGAAGCAAGAAGGAGAGAGAGAGAGAGATGAACCTGCCATGGAGGCAGGCTGGGGAAAGGGGGAGGGAGGTGGGCAGGGGTGAAGGGATGGGTGTTGGAATGCTGTAGAACCAAAATTCAAACATGAACATCTTATAATTGTATATCTGATGGTGGTATAATAAAATATTAAAAAATAAATAAAATTAAAGTAAATTTTTAAAAAATTTTAAAAAGATTGGAAATAGTCCAGCCTTTATGGGAAACAGCATATGAGACTAATATAATGAAATTTGTATTAATATTTCATAAAAACATAAAAAATAGAACTACTAAATTATCCAGCAGTTACTGCTAGGTATGAAGAATCTGAAGAACATAAAAAAATTACTTACCTGAAAAGATATCCACATCTATGTTCACTGCAGCATTATTTATAACAACCAAGATATGGTAACAACATGGTATATAACAACCAATGACCGACAAAGAAGTGGAATACAAACTACTTAGCTCTTAGCAATATTGCCATTTTTGACAAAAAGGGTGGAATTAGAAGTCATGCTAAGTCAAATAAACCAGAAGGAAAAAGACAAATGCCAGATACTTTTACATATTTGAGGAATATAAAATCATAACAAAACATTAGAGCAATGCAAATGAAAAGAAAGCTTTGGATTCTGACCCCAGGGAGGAGAGGTGTGGGGTGAAAGGGCTGAAATCCAATGGCCTGTGGGAGGAGAATAGGGAGAATATGGATACTTGGGTAGTGAACATGACATAGTTTGGAAAGATGTGATACTGTACCCCTAAGATATACTAATCTTGTAAAATCAACAGAAAATAATTTCCATCATTAAAAGAATAGTTTAAAAAATAAGGAGCCAGAGAAGTAGTACAAGGAGGTAAGGCACTGGCCTTGAATGCAACCTATGTGATTTGAATCCCCGGCACTGCACACAGTTCCCTGAGCACTGCCAGGACTTACTCATGCGCACAGAGCCAGGAAGAGCTCCTGAGCACTGCTGGGTGTGGCCCTAAACCAAAAATAACAGAATTTTTTTTCTTTGAGAAGCACAATTCAGAGAACAAGAGCTGTGCATTAGGTACTCTTAACAAAGAATTTAATTGTATAAAGTCAGTCTATTACCCTCAACAAGAGAGAGAGACAGAGAGACAGAGATAGAGACAGACTGTGACTAAAAACCACCTTTGCTTTTTCTTCTTTCAGACTCTTTGTCAGGAATAGTTACCCTTCACCTAAGTAACTGACTGCACTTATCTTTAGAAGATTCTCATCAGAGGTTATTTTTCCTATTTCATGTGCTGCTAAGACATGCGTAGAAACAACTGTGTGAGACAGCCTTCTATGGAGGGTGCACACGAGAGTCTGAAACAGCATTTCCATCAGACCAGATTCCCCCAGGATCCAAGGTGGCCACAGAAGCACAGAGAGAAAATCACATGCATTGTGCGTGGGGGAGGTGGGGCAGTCACGGGGAGCAGGGTGGAACAGACATGGCGTAAGTAGGTTGGGACCATGGGAAAGAAACGAAATTGGAAGAGGACCCTGGTTAGGAAAAGACTGAGTCCGAGGAGCCCTTATGTGTGCTAAGAGGGTGCACACTGGTTTCCTTTTTACTTCTCTCTAGCTATATGCCTTCATCCTTACTTTGAAAGTTCTGTTTGACACAATTATTTTTGTAGTGAAGCTTGTGCAGAAACTTGGGCACTTAATCAGTGTGCTCACCCTCATCAGCTTCTGTCAACACTGAACATATTATCTAACCAAATTATATCTAGGATCAACATGAAATGGAGAAAAGGCAAATTACAAAAGAATTTTGCTGCTTGGGATTAAAAAAAAATTAAAAAAACACCTTTACAAAATAGTGGAAGCAACCCATGGAGCTGACCTCCCAGTAAGGGGCTCGGCCAGCCCCTGGCCAAGTCCAACATTGCTCCAAGGGTTCACTCACACGGGCAGGGGAGGGGCCATGCAGGCCGGGCTTGGAGCGAGGATTTGGGCTCTTCCGCCCCTTTCCTCCACCTCCATGCCAGCTACCGCGGAAGAGAGACCCACACCAGACCCACAGCTCTGTTGGTGCGCGGCTGCTCTGCAGCCCTGTGACATTCTTAGATAGTACTTAGATAGTATTCCTAGATAGCCTCTTTAAGTTTCATCAGTAAATGCTCGAGATGAGAGCCTTCTACTGAGAGTATACCACCTACAGGCAGAGCCTAGCAAGCTACCCATGTTTTATTTGATATGCCAAAAACTAGTAACAATTATGGGCCTCAATTCCATGACCTGAAGAATGGTTTGAGGCTCTTCCTGTCCCTGGAGCAAGCAGATGCCCTTGGGCTACACTTGCTTGTGACAAGACCTATGGAGATGTTACTGGTGCCCGCTCGCTCAAGCAAATCGATGTCGAGGAACAACGGGAAGACAGTGATACAGTGATACAAAATAGTAAATTTTGTAAACTTATCATGAATAGGGATGACAACATCCAAGAGCTGCCTTGTGCGGCATTTTTATTCTGCCCTTGTGGATACTATCTCAGTCAAAGTTTTAAGATCACGAATGAAATTTAAGTGCAGGGAACATACCTCCTTGTAATAATGTACTTTGACTTCGTTTTCAAGTAAATTCACCGATATCACATAACCAAAACAGCTCCAAACTGAAATACATAAGCTAAAAATTAATGATCTAAACAACAATTGAAATACAAAGTAACTTTAAGACCCTAATGCAATCCTAAGTCAAATTTAGGATCAGAACTACAAAATTCCTTTTGCTTTTGACAAATTGTCAAATAATTCATTTGCTATCTTTGTGTCCTACCCATGATTTAATCTACTTTGGACAGTATTTTACAATGACAAATAATATCTAAAATGTAAATCACAATACACAATAGCTTCTCTCTTTTTAATCATTTTCTTTAAAAAGTCTAGGGGCCAGAGATAGTACAGTGAGATGTTGTTTGCCTTGCATGTTAGAGACTTCAATTCAGTCTCCAGCACTACAAATGCCCAAACGGAAACAAAGGGCAGGAGAACTGGTCTTGCCACAGGGACAGGGGAAAGGGAGGATAAGTTAGGGAAGAGAACACTAGGACAATGGGAGAGGGGAAAGTGCCCACCTCAAAGGCAGACTGTGGGACCAGAGAGAAAGTGGGAATACTGGTGGAGGGTAGTGGGCACTGGTGAAGGGACTGGTGCTGGTACACACCTGAAACTCAATTAAAAAAATCTTTGTAACTGTAATTCATGGTGATTCAATTAAAAACTAATAAAATTTTAATACAAAATTAAATTAAATTAAAATATCCAACATTACTATATATGATGCCCCACGAATGCCAGAAATGATTCCTAAGTAAAAAGCCAGGAACAAGCCCTGAGCAGAGTGAGGAGTGGCCCCAAACCAAACAGAAATCCCACCTCATTTTTGAATCCAACTGACTTGCTTTGTCTCTCTTTTTTTTTTTTAATTAATTTATTTATTTATTTATTTTTAACATTTTATTATACCACCGTGAGATATACAATTACAATGTTGTTCACGCTTGGGGTTTCGGTCACACAGTGTTCCAGCACCCCGCCCTCCACCAGTGCCCCTCAGCCACCACCCATGTCCCCAATTCCCTCCCCCTCCCACATCCTGCCTAAATGGCAGGTTCTTTGTGTCTCTCTTTTTCAAAATGCCTATATCCTCTTTTGATATCTAGGAAGTGAATAGTGATCTCTCTGTGAGAGATCCTGAGAAATATTGTTGAATATTATAATACAGTTTGTTGAGTGAATTCAGAATAGTTTATATTATCATAAAAATAGACACATCAGTAGCATATGAGGTACATGAGTAATCTTAGAATATGCGAGCAATTTTAAGAACTTTTTATTAGAAAAATCATTATCTCACCACATGAAACAAATATCTTCTTGGTACTTTCTTTTTTACAAGACACAGCTTACTCTAGTTTATATTCCTTAGTCTCAACATGAGATAAAAATGAAAGAAGCTGGGTCTTTGGGCTATATTGCTTCATGTAGCTGCAGATGATTTATGCAGTAAATTAATGAAAAGGCTGATCTTATAATGAAATACTGGTGTGCTAGTCCTCATTACCATCATAATATTCAGCACTGAAATTTAGTCACTCTTTCTGCATATAGATTCTAAAGAGCATTTTCACATTAAATAAAGTCCTGAACTGAAATGAATGGAAGAACTACTATTGACTCTGTTTTACATATGCAAAACAGAGATTTACAGAAATGAAGAAAGTGACCTGGACAGATTTCTCTTTCAACTATTCATTAATGCCACAATATGGTACTTTGGTAAATAGAAATGGGAAATAGGTCAAATGAAAGTAAGTGTGGACTCCCATAACCACTGATAAATTCAACGGTAACTGGGGTTTCTGGCTTCTACAGATGTTCTCTCTTACTCCTCTGCCCTAAATTCCCTCAGCACTGATGAATTCAGAATTCATTTACAACAGATGATTTAAAAAAAAAAAGTTCTCTAACTCCTTTAGGGCAAAAACCAGTCTTTCATTTTCCCGGCATTTCTACATATTTTTCTGGCCAAGCTTCACAAACTGCACAGATCAGAGTTCCAGGACCAGAAAGAGCGGCTCAAAGGACTGGAGGACAAGCCCACCTACTCTAACCTGGAGTTGGACCCCTAGCACCACCTGGACCCAAGCACTGCCAGGCTGGAGCACGAACCATCAGGTCCCTAGAGTAAATCCATGAGAGGCCCTTGACTGCCCTGAACACTGCTTGGGAGACCTCCACCCCTTGAAACAAAACAAAACATAGTTCCAGGGTTAGGAAAATTTCAGAAAGTGTCTTTTACTTCAAAAGTTCTCATACAGGGCTTACTCCTGGCTCTGCACTCTGGGATCACTCCTGGTGGTGCCTAAGGAATGACATGGGGTGCTGGGGATTGAATCCAGTTTGGCCACATGCACGCTGTACATCTCTTCAGCTCCAAACTCCAGATATCTGCAGATGTATTTGTCTACTAATTATGTATTTTACAGGTGTGGTAGATAGAACAGTGACTGCCCCAAGAGGTCCTATCTTAATCCCCAGGATAATTTAACACAGCAAAGGGAATCAGGTTGCTAATCAACTGACCTTCCTATACAGAGGCTATGGGAGACTATTTGGGAAGGGGCTATTTAATTAAAAAAGAACCTGAAAGTGGGGTTGGAACACAGCTTTAAAAATAGGAAACACTGAGCAAAGGCACTGGAAAAGCAGACACAGAAAAAGATTGTGCCTCCAGAAAGAGCTTGCTTTTTTAGCCCCACGAGTCCCACTGTAAAATTTGTATCCCCCAAAGACTATAGGATAATAAATTTGTGTTGTATCAATGTCTGAAGTTTGTGGCATTTTGGTGGGGGGGGTGGCTTACCCAGCAGTGCTCTGGGCTTACACCTGGCTCTGCGCTCAGGAGGTGACTCCAGGTTGGTGGTGGTCCACAACACTTCAAGGTCTGAGAGGCAGCACATCACCAGACCCAGACACTGAACTTTCAGGCATATACAGTCAAGCAAGTATTTCTAGGAATGGTCCTTGTGCCCCATGAGCACTGTTTGGGAGCAACTTCCCATCCAAAGAAATGAATCCTTTTCGGTTTTTACACCATACCTGAATGTGCTCAGGGCTAATTCCTGGCTCTGTGCTCAGGGATCTCTCCTGATCATACTTGAGGGACCATATAAGAAGCCAGAGGTAGGATCAGGGTCAGCTGCATATAAGGAAAGGGCCTTACCCCACACACCGTAGTACCACTCTGATCCCAGAATAAAAATAACTGGAATCATCCAGAAATACTAGCACTCTAAAGTATACTCTACCACCATTTTAATATTTTTCCTCAAGACTCTGCACTGAATCTTTTACACATTGAAATGATGCTGCATAGCTTCATCTTTAAATCCAATATCAAATAAACATACTATGTGAGAATAAATCATTAGTCCCAATTCTTCATGTTCACATAACAACATTTTGTACCACACTTGGCGTCTATCTCAAGTGGGGCTCAGAAGGCCTGGGGAGACAATGCTGGCAATTCTCACACAACAGGGCCAGTACCTCAATGTGAGGGCAGAGCATACAATGCTGCTCACGCCCTGCAACCGTCCAGGCCCCGCAGCAGTCCAGAGTCACATCTGGTGGACTCAGAACAGTGTGCACCAGGAAACCAATCTGGGATGGGCAGCCCCTGGCATGGACCTTAATCACTGATCTCCTGGGTTCCCTTCCCTTTCTTCTTCTTCTTTTTTATTTTTTTTATTTTTTTGCTTTTTGGGTCACACCCGGCGATGCTCAAGGGTTACTCCTGGCTCTGCACTCAGGAATTACTCCTGGTGATGCTCTCCTTCCCTTTCTTCTGATAGAAATATACATTCACTCCTGCCAGCACCGGTGGGCAATGAGTACTTTCCCATACCCTGACTCCAAGCTTGGCTAAGTGACATAGTAAAAAGGAATATTAGTAGACAGTGAGTGATTTTTTTTAAATCTAGGTTTAATTACTTAAGCATGATAAGATCAAAAATCAGGAACTGTTGGTCACTGAAGAAAATAGCTTATGATACTCAAGAAATATGCTCCCACTACCCCCCAGACCTCAATTCTTCATGTAAGAGGAAGCCTGAGAAAGTAACCAACCAAACTGGGCCTATTTTACAATGCCATCTTCTGACATACCAGGGAGGATTTTGGCATTCTGAACACACACACACACACACACACACATACACACACACACACACACACACACTCCATCCCCTTCTCAAGAGAAGGGGACACGTCATATGGGAAAGCACCAACAATAAGCAAGAGATGGAATGAGGAAAATATGTGGATGATTGTTTGGTGTGTGTTTTTTGGGGGGGGACTGGGGAGGCAGCTGTGTCCCGGGCTTACTCCTGGATCTGCGATCAGGAGTCACTCTGGATATTCTTGAGGGACCATAGGTGGCACCTGGAGTCAGCAATAATAAGGAACGGAGAAGCAAAATAGACCAACCGGAAACGTTTCGGTGGCCTCGTGGAGGAACGGCTGTGCCTACTTGTCTGGTAACTTGCATGACTAGATATGTCAGCCTTGAGATTGGATACTACAGAACCTCAATAAAACAGATGGTTGTGGTTATGGCCCTTGTATTGGTTTGCATTCGAAGGTCATGCTAGTCATTTATTACTTCTAGGAATTTGCTAACTCTGGAAGGGGCAGTCCCTCCAGGGTCAGCAAACTCCCAAGTTGTCAAAGTGTAACATAAAAAGATATGACTAATACAACATGATGCAAGCAAGGACTTGGAATGTGCTGACACTGATAGAGCCGGTCTCACTCTCTTGCAGTCTGACTGCCCTTAATGAGAAGAGGTCAAATAGCCACATGTAGGGCCAAACTGAGCTCAAGGCAAGGCCAGGAACTAAGCACACTGGAGAAAAGCAGCAAATTTAACCCAGCCAACACTTATCAGAGAGAGATTAGTGTTTAACACTGAATTCCTCCAGGATTTTAAGGTGGTTACACCACATTATTATAGCAAAAATAGAAATAAGGAAATTAATACTAAAAAATGATGTTCTGCCAAAATTCATGCCCAAATAAGTGACCAAAGCTCTAGGACTAGAGAGAAGGCAACAAGGAAATTGTCATGGGAGGCTGGGAAATGTTGATTCACCTTACATCACTGTCTTCCCGTTCATCATCGATTTGCTCAAGTGGGCACCAGTAACATCTCCATATGACCTGTCTCATGCAAGTAGAGCCCAAGGGCACCTACTTGCTCCAGGAACATAAAGAGCCTCAAACCATTCCATCAGGTCATGGGAATGAGGTCTATAATTGTTACTGGTATTTGGCATATCAAATACGACACGGGTAGCTTGCCAGGCTCTGCTGTGCGGGTAGTTTTGAGATGACTACTCTTGTAGTCATCTCAAAAACCCAGCATTTATTGATGAACTGAGCGGCCGCCTGGCGCGTGAGCCAGTCTGTGATAGGCTGGTCTGCTGGGTGGAGTTCTGACGAGAGGGAAGTCTGGATGTGGAAAATGGAGGCCCTCATGGAGTGGGGGTTGTCTGGCTTGTTGCGAGGCTCTGCTGGGGTGGCGGGTCAGGGCTAGAACGCTCCATCCCTCTCAGGTACCTCGTGAGTGACTGGGGTGGCGGGCCAGGGCTAGAACCTGCCATCCCTCCCGGGCACCTCATGAGCAGCTGGGCACAGGGAGAGCCAGTAGCAGCTCTGCCCCATGTCTGTGAGTCTCCTCACAGACTTATGTCACTACATAAGTCAAACATTTGTTACAAGCAATAATTACAGTAAGTCAAAAGACAGAAAATGGACCTGATCAAGTTGTACTGTTGGGCAAGCAAATTTCAAGTCACATGTTAATAGGTAAGGGAGTTGCTCTCACTACATTTTGAAAGATATGCTAAGAGGTGGGCTCAGAGAAGGCAAGGTGGCTCTGCAAACAGAATGGGGTGAATCAAGAGCCCAGAAATCCTTCAGAAAAAATTCTCTCAAATTATAATAAAATAATTACGACTCTTGGAGTATGCACACATCTCATACTCCTCTTCTGAGTGCTCCCTCCTCCCTCACCACTATTCCCACTACTCCCAGATCCCAATTCTTCATGCAAGAGAGAGCCTGAGAAACCTGTTTGCAACCAACCAAACTGGACCTATTTTCCAATGCCATCTTCTAATATGCCAGGGAGGATTTTGGCATTCTGAATATCCTCACCCATCCCCCAAATTCCCAAGGCCAAGAAGTTGGGGTGTGTTGTGCATGTACGGGAGGGGCAGGGATAAAGGAGGGTGTGGGAGATGGGAAATGGCCTGAAGTGTGGGAGCTACTCAAAGGAGCAGTGACAGGACATACACTAAAAGGATCTAATCTAAAACCATTCAGTTCCTCCAACCCCCGGACCTAGCAGGATTTCACAATTGCTCTAAATCCATCGCTTCTTGGCCTTTGGGCCAAGATCAAGTGTAGCACAATTGCTCTAAATCCATGGTTGCTATCTATTTCTCACTCTTCCCCACAAGAATGTTCACAGTGGCCACCTAGTTGTTTCTGTTCCACTTTTGTATACTGAGTGTGGAGAGAGAGATGACTTGTCTTTAGGTCACAGGTCTCTAAACTGAGAGAACTCGCAAGCAGAGTTGACATACACAAAGGGATATTTCTTTCTAGACTCAAAGTAGGGGGATAGGGAATATGTGGGAATAATGCTAACAGAGGTCAGAATGTGGTAGGCTGGACAGACACTTTTTTCCTCTATAATATAATTATACATACACATTCTTTCCACATTCTCATAAAAGCAAAGAATACCTTGAATCCCTCAATTTTAAGCTTGGCCATGTGACTTTCTTTGTCTAAAGAGAAGGTAGCAGTCATGAACTAAGTGGTGACTTAAAATGCATTGCACAATTTCTCTTGCCTTCTTGCCTTTTTTGTACTCCAAGAGCCTGTCCTGAGAAAAAGCTTCCTCGCAAGGGCTCCTAAATGAACACAGCACATCAGCTCTGAGCCTATAACCAAACCCAGCTGACCTGAAGCCCAAAAATAAAGCCCCACCCAGCTAACTTGCAAACAGGTGCATCAGAAATAAATGCCCGTTTATTTGTCATGTGACCCAGATGAGTGCTTGTTTGTAATGCAGTTTTGTGGAGGCAACGGCAGACTAATACATGTCTTTCTAAGTCATTCTGTTTGATTTTGTTCTTGGTTTTGTTTGCTTATTTTTATAGAGGCCACAACCAGCAGTGCTCAGGGGCTACATGGTGCCGGAATCAAAGTCAGGGATTGCAGAAACTAGGCATGTACTTGAGTATCTCTAGCCCTCATTACAGATTCCTTAAGAATAATTAAGCAACTCTATCATCTCTATGCACTGTATCTTTTTTTTTTTTTTTTTGCTTTTTGGGGTCACACCCGGCAATGCTCAGAGGTTTCTCCTGGCTCTGCACTCAGGAATTACTCCTGGCGGTGCTCGGGGACCATATGGGATGCCAGGGATCGAACCCGGGCCAGCATGGGCCTGCCGCGTGCAAGGCAAATGCCCTACCCGCTGGACTAACAGACAGACAGTGACAGTGATAAATATTCCTGTTTCTGGGACATTTATATTTTACCTGATTTTTTAACAATGCTGCAGGATATTGATAGTTATCCTATATTTTGTTTCATTTACATAGGACTGATAACTTCTCCATAGGGTTGTTGTATGGATTCAAAGGATTCAAACACAATATAAGAAATGAAAAGCATGTTTCATGTTACATAGTTACATAATAAACATTCAATAAATGATTCGTTTTGGGTTTGGCTGTAAACTTGGGAGTTGGAGAAACAATTAAAACTTCAGCATGAAAAAAAATTCTTTCCAAGAGAGCCATAACAATTTATACTACTAATAGCAGCATGTGTTTTTAAACACATATTCAAATAACTACATTTTTTTAACCTTGGTTATTTTGACAGGTGAAAAATCATTATCTCACTGATATTTTCATTTTAGCACTTTGACTACAAATGAAGTGGAAATTTTAAGATTAACTTTCTAATTATTTATATCTTCTCTGCTGTATCAATCGGCACATGCATTTCCTGCAGTTACCATGAGGCTAGACTGCTCAGCACCAAAGTCCATTCGGCTTCTGAACTATCAATAGCATAGAAGCTACTGACAACTGAGCAGGGAGTTACAGCACCCACTATAGTATCGCATATGAATAGGGAAACATTATGAGTTTGTAGGTTTCAATCACTTGTATCACTTGTCTTCCCATTGTTCATCGATTTGCTCGGCGGGCGCCAGTAAATCTTCATATTTCCTGTCACATGCTAGTGTAGCCCAAGGGCATCTGCTTGCACCAGTAACAGGAAGAGACTCAAACCATTCGTTCAGCTCATGTAATGAGGTCTATAATTGTTACTGGTTTTTGGCATATCAAATACGACACGGGTAGCTTGCCAGGCTCTGCCATGTGGGTGGTATACTCTCAGAAATAGGATCTCAGTTGGTGCATTTACTGATGAACTGCAACAGGGAGAGATCATCTTTTCTCTTGAGTGGAGCTCTGATGAGCTGTGGAGTCCTGATGTTGAAAGCGGCAGCCCTCAAGCTGTGGGGGTTCCTCTGGTTTCTTGCGAGTCTCTATTGGGATGGCAGGCCAGGGATAGAAGTCGCCTTCCCTCCCAGAAGCCTTATGATCAGCTGCGCACAGGGAGAGCTGGTAGCAGCTCTACTCCATGTGTCTGTTTCTCTGGTTCAAGCATACCTAGGCTTGAAATAGACTTCGCTGTAGGGTGGGATTCTGACGAGCAGGGCTTGAGATCAGCTTATTCCTTGGGTGGGGCTCTGACAAGCTGTAGAGTCCAATTTTGAAAATGGTGGCCCTCGTGGTATGGGGGTTCCTCTGGCTTCTTGCGAGGCTCTATTTGGATGGCAGGCCAGGGATAGAACACACCTTCCCTCCTGGATGCCTCATGATCAGCTGAGCACAGGGAGATCCGGTAGCAGTTCTGCCCCATGTATCTGTGTTTCAATAAAATATATTATTAGAAGAAAAAAAACTTTTTTGGTACCTTCACAGAAATACTCAGGAGCCCAGATACTACCAGTGGTACTTGGCTGGGCACTGTGGGTCTGTTGGGTCAGTGCTTGGTGCTGGTCAGGGCCTGGAGCTGCAGTGCTGGCTCAGTCCAGTGGTACCCAAGGACCTCCAAGCCCATGCCCAGTGATGCTTAGGGAGTCTTGCAGGTCGAGGCATCAAACTTGGAACTCTGTGTGTACAAAGTGTGTGCTCCAATCCTTGAACCTATCTCCTTAGCCTAGAACTAGGATTTTTTCCCCATTTCCGTTTCCATTTTAAAATGCAGCCATGAAAAAATGTTCAACTATATATTTTTAGTGGGCACACTGGATAGACCTTGAATCTAGCTTTTGTAGCACAGGCAGGCAGGGAAGGGACCCACCCCACCACCACCACCCATGCCAATGAGATCTTGGGAAGTAATATAAACAACTATCCCTCAAACCACCAGGACCCACCTTGTGGATACAGGAACTAGGGTCTAATAAGATTTTTTACAGGCACCAGAATAGATCCAGAGAAGGCTGGACTCTCCTCCAAGGGAAGCTCCAGCAGAAACAAAGGCTAGGAAAGGAACATCAAAGAAGACCATCAACTACTCCCAACACTTCAGCCCTAGGCAATCACCCTCTTAACAAATTTCTACCCAGGTAGAAAGTTCCTCCTGTGGCAGGCTGGGAAACTCTCTAAAAGCCCACTTAGGAAAAGAAGGGGTGTGCATGTGCCACTGTGCCCATGTGTTCATTGCCAGCACATGCTGCCCACACCGCCCCTCTTGGAATGTGTGTGCTCACTTTCTCTCTCTCTCTCTCTCTCCTCCCTTTCTTCCTCCCCCTCTCTCACTCCTTATTTCTCTCCCTTCTCTCCCCTTCCTTATAATTTCTAAATAAAACCTGTCTTATTTCACTGTTGAAATTCTTTTCTATAGGGCAAAGTGGCAACCCAAAAGGTCTAGGAAAGGTCTAGGACTGACTTTCCTTTCCTGCAAAGAAAAAAGGCTCAAAAGAGACTCTCATTAGTCCTAGATTTCCCCCAGCCTTGTTCCTGGGACAGAAGAGGTGGATAGAGATTTTTGAAAGTGTTAGACTTCCTTTTGTATACTGCTATCTCTCCCCTCCCCTTTCACATAGGTTAGCTGGGGGCACCACTGGCATCACTTTTCATAAAATTTGTGGTGCTCAATGACAACATCACTTGGCAGGTTCTCCTGAAGTTGCCCATGGCCCAGACCATGGTCTGTTGTCAGGCCTTCTATATGTTCGTGTTTGGGATCCATATCTGGCAGTGCAGAGGGGCTACTCCCAGTTCAGTGCTTAAATGGGGCAGGCAAGGGGAGGGTGCTTCCATAAGTGTTCAGGGGACATAAAGGAGGCAGGCATCAAACCAAGGCCATCTGCACACAGAGTAAGTGCTTGGTGCACTGAGGTTCGACTCCACTCCCTGCCATGCCATCTGGATACTGCCATGCTGAGTCCCACCTCCTTATTCTTGTGGTCAATCCTCCCCTGGGTGGTTGCACATCTCAATTAGAGGTCCCAGATATCCTCAGAGGAAGCAAAAACTAATAAGGATTTTTCAATTTCACAATGCCTTTTAAACAGATTGTACTCACTAATATCTATTCCATTTAATTATCATTGAAACCTATGATATTTTTTTGCATCACACCCAGGTATGCTCAGGGTTATTCCTGGTTCTGTACTCAGCTATTTTTCCTGGCATTGCTTGAGGGAACATATGGGATGCCAGGGATTGAACGGAGTTGCCCACAAGCAAGGCAAACACCCTATCTGCTGTACTATTGCTCCGGGCCCTTGAAACCTATGATTTTGTAACGTTCTCTTATATATCACTGTATCACTGTCTTCCCGTTCATCATCGATTTGCTCGAGCGGGCACTAGTAACATCTCCATATGTCCTGTCTCATGCAAGTAGAGCCCAAGGGCACCTGCTTGCTCCAGGAACATAAAGAGCCTCAAACCATTCCATCAGATCATGGGAATGAGGTCTATAATTGGGGATAGACATGGGGCAGAGCTGCTACTGGCTCTCAATGTGCCGAGCCGCTCATGAGGTGCCTGGGAGGGATGGCAGGTTCTAGCCCTGGCCCGCCACCCCAGCAGAGCCTCACAAGCCAGACGATGCCCCACTCCATGAGGGTCTCCATTTTCCACATCCGACTTCCCCCTCATCAGAACTCCATCCAGCAGACCAGCCTATCACAGTCTGCAAGCGGCGCGCGGTTCATCAATAAATGCTGGATTTTGAGATGACTACAAGAGTATGCTACCTGCAAGGCAGAGCCTGGCAAGCTACCCGTGTCGTATTTCATATGTCAGATACCAGTAACAATTATAGACCTCATTCTCATATCTATATATCTATCTATCTATAGATAGATAGACAGACAGACAGACAGACAGACAGACAGACAGACAGACAGACAGACAGACAGATAGATAGATAGATAGATATGTGTGTATATATACACACATATATACATATATATGTACATATATATATGTATAATGTTATGTAAAAGTCAAAAGCAAAAAAAAAAAAGAAATAATTTCCACAACTTTATGTTTTCCAAATTCCTGACCCCTAACTCTACATTCCAAAACAATCCTAAGTCTCTCAAACCACATTAGTGAAGATAACAAAGGTTAGGACTATAGCCCCTAAAACTCAAAAATTTCCTCAATCCCAATTCCAATTAGACAAAATGTCACAGACCTTTATTCATAATCCCTGGGTTTTTGGTCGTTTGGTTTTTCTTTTTCAAGTCTAGAGGTCAGGGAGAACATGTCAATTTACCTGGAAACTCTACAAAAGCCATCTGTGAAGGACTCAAGTAAAAGAACTTCCTGCTAACAGCAAGGTCAAGTTGTTCATGCATTGAGAGGGATTTTCATATTACTTGGAAATTCAACCTTGTTTTTGACATTCACAGCTCCTTGTCAGACTGTTCACGATTGTAGGGCTTATTCACCTTAGGGAAATATCTGTAGCACATTTTTAATGCCCAAGCAGCTTCCTCTCTAGCCTACAGTTTCTCTCCCACCTCCACTGGCATCCCCTTGGGTGCCTTGGGCATTGAAATCAATTTGAATATGTAACCATGTGGAATAATAAGCTCTCATGTACTCTCTAGGGTGCTCTCTGGATGCTACTTAGCTCCCTGCTACTAGTTTCCAAAGTGCCTTGGAGAGATTCTGAGAACATCATGTAGCCTGTTAACCTTTTTAGCCATTTAACCATTCTCTGCCCACACCTGGCAAGGAGCCTAGCTCCTAAGAAGGTGCAGAAACTGGGGCTAAGGGAAGAGTTTTCTTCCTCCTGACAATCACTGGGGCACACTCTTCACAGCATGAGTGAGAGCAAGAGCTGGGCAGACTTTGAATCAATGTGTTTGTAATGCATTCATTATTCTGACAATGGAGTTCCATGAAGCTAGTTGTTATTCCTTTTATACAAGTCACAGAGAATTCTCAAAACATAACATGTTTTGAGAACATAACATGGTATCAGGAAGTAAATAACCATTGCCTTGTTTTTTGAATATGAGACATTCGTGTGGAGATGCCTAAATATTTTGATTAATCTAGAAGAAGATAAGCTGATGTGTGGGTATTTACAGCATAAAAGTACTTCCTTGATCAAATCATTTTCATAAAAGTAAAAGAAAGGATAGAACCTTCACTGAAATAGAAATCTTAAGATGGGTGTGCTGGTGTTCTGAGGCTTTCAGAATCTAATTTAAACATCAGCATGATTAGCTTGGAGGAAAGGTCCACAATGTGGATCCAGCAATCACACCAGAAATGAAAAAGCATCAACGCTGCCTCTTGACTACAGAACAATAACCAACAGTAGAGTAAACCTCTGTAGAGCAATAGGTGTTCTTTCATAGAGGAGTCTCATTTAGCCCTCAAAGCATCTGTCTGGGAGTAAAGTTCATCTTAATTGCTGAAGTAGGTGAGGTTGAGACTTCCTTTTCAGTTACTTATAAAGGTCTAAGAATAACCTTTTTTTGTGAACTTGGGTCTATCCCCTCGAGCCAGAATTTCTGCATATTGAGCTCACACTATTTTTAAATGGGATCCCAAAAAAGTAACTTCAATTCAACTGTCACAAGTGTACACTTTTTTTTGACTCAGCAGCTGAGGGTTTTACTTCATGTTCCCCTGAAGCAGTAACTGAGAAGTTGTTTATGACACACTCTAGTGGATTACCACATTCCCCTCGCTCTGACATGACTGTTGGCCCCTGATATTTACCGTATGTGATATCAGTCACAAGAATCTGAATGACCCACACTGACACATGTCTATCAATAATGAGGTTCTCCACAATTTATAAGGTCACCATAATTCATCACATCTTGGCCCCAAGGAAGGAGAGTGACAGCCATACGGACACTGTGGCCTGCCAGCCACAGTGAAAGAAGAAGTTAAAAGATGAGAAGCGGGTAGGCCAGGCCTGGAAAGAAGTGAAAACCACCAAGAAATGACTAGACATTTCAAGAGAGAAGATCTTCAACAAACATCAGATCATGTTCAGTTTTGGTCCGTATCATCTCATAAATCTTGCCAAATTCTCTCAAATTCAGAACATCAGAACTCTTTCTCTCAGTGCTGACCCCCCCAGCCAGTCTGCCTCAAAAAACACCCCTGTGTGGGTGTGGCCCCCTGTCACTGCCAGGTGCTTTCCTCCCAGCACCCCACCCAGATCCTCAACAATAACCACCACAACAAAGTTGTTTACAGAACTTTTCCCTCCTTCTGTCAGCACAAATCAACTGGCCTGAATTAAAATTAGTAGGATGACTGGAAGGATCCATAATGAAACATATAAGCTCAAAGGGCATCATTTAACCCACAGAGGTACTCCAGCTGTCAGCTGGGTCAGCGCAACTGATAAATCTAGTAGCTGCTGTGCACTAAAAAACCGGAATTCCAGGTCACTGCTAGAACTGGTTTAACATTCCCCAGTCATCCAGGGTGCACCAAACACAATGAAGGGACATAGGTACTCACCCTCACTGAGATCAATACAGCAGCCTGGAGAGAACTTCTAATATGACGGAGCTATGTAGCCCATTTGAAAACGTCAAAGTGACAGTTCAAATGATGTTCATGAAAATGAGAAGACCAATGGAAGATAAATTCAACAAAGACAGAGATAATTTGAAAGTCTGAAAAAAGTACAAATAGAAATGATGGGGCTAAAGAACATTGTAGCTAAATTAAAATCACAATATCGGGACACTCAGCTGCAAATTATAAACAAACTCAAATTAGTATTTTCAAAGGTAAAGTAGTAAAAAATCTCCCAAAAGACCAACAGGAAAAAAAAAGAAGTAAAATAACAATAACACAAGCTATATGAAACAGCAGGAAGAGGAACAATATTCACGTCCTAGAGGTCACAGAAGGAGAGAAGGGGGAAGAAAATTGAAGAGATGGTAGCTAAGAAATTCCCCCAAGCTAAAAAAAAAAGAAGAAGTTAGGAATCCAGATCCAGGAGGCTCAAGGAATTCCAAACAGATACACATGAAGAAGTATCTAAAATAGTAAAAGTTAAATATAAAAAGACAGTTCTGGGGCTGTACAGATAGTATAAGGGTTAAGCCTCTTGTCTCATATACATTGAATATGGTTCAATCCCTGGCACTATGATTCATCCCCAAATACTATTCCTGGACTCAGAGCCAAGAGTAAGTCCAGAGCAACACTGGGTGTGGTTAAGGATCCCGCTACAAAAAAAAAAGCAAAAAAAAACAACAACAACAACCAACTTCAGTATTTAAGTACCCTCTCCCACAAAATCAAGTCTTTGAGAGAGTACATACAAAAGAGCCACTATAAACTATCAACATATTTCTCAGCAGAAATTCTCCCTACAAGTCATACCAGATATACAGAGTAGTATGATGTATACAAAATGCTAAATGGAAAATATATCCAACCAAGAATACTCTACCCAGTTAGGTTAACAGATCTGAAAGTAAATAAGTTAATTAAATATCTTTTCAGATAAACAATAGTTAAAAAATCATTGTTTCTAAACTAGCCTTTTGAAAAATATTAGTTATTCTACAAAGAAAATGAAATCCCACCTTAGTATGTAGCAAGAGAGTAGGAAGATCCCTAAAGAACAAAAAATATATGGGAAATAATGCAATAAAATACCTAAAAAAAATTAGAGGAGGCAGAGAATAATAATGCAGGCTCTTTACTTTCAAGTATACTGATTTTTCCCTTGTTTCCATTTGTTTAAAGAATTCTACAACTTAGATAAGCATATTTTCAGTCTTACAATTATGTTTCATCATTTCTCTTCTGCTACTTAATGTATTATTATTATTAGCATATTTTATTCCATCATTTCATATAGCTATAATAGATATTCGATATTATTTTGCACAATTTGACATTTGGTTCAAATCAGGGATGATATTTACTGACTTTCTTTTGAAATGCATCATACTGTCCTAATCATCTTGGTAAATAATTTTGGATTGTATACCAGATACCTTATGCAATCTAATTTTCTGGCTTTTATTTTATTCTCTGGAAAATACTTCATTTTGTTTATTTTTAGTTTTAAAGCCCAGCTGGATTCACACTGAAAAGTTTTTCTCTGGGGTTAAACCCAAATAAATTTCTACTCAGTTTTGTTACTCCACTTTAGAAAGTTTTTTCTGACCCATGCATGTGTAATTTAGAAGCAAGTAATATATTTAAACACAGTTTATATACTTTATAAATTTTTATAACCTTGTTAACACCTTTACCTTCTAGTTCTCCAATTCTTGAAGCAATATCTTAAATTTTTAGTTGGTCTAGTTGTCACATACTCTTACAACTTTTGAAAGGCCAGGTAGAAGATGCCAAGCTCCATGTCTGTATTTAGAGGTGACTACAAGAGTATGCCACCCGCACGGCAAGCCTGGCAAGCTGCCCGTGTCATATTTGATATGCCAAATACCAGTAATAATAATGTTAGGTCATCCCCATGACCTAATATAATGGTTTGAGGCTTTTTATGTTCCTGGAGCAAGCAGATGCCCTTGGGCTCTACTAGCATGAGACAAGACATATGGAGATGTTACTGGAGCCCGCTCAAGCAAATCGATGATGAAGGGAAGATAGTGATAGTGATAGTGATCTGGATGAAGAAAGGGGCTAACTATTGTTGGTGGGAATGTCGACTAGTACAGCTTTTTGGAAAACATTATGGACATTCCTCAAAAGACTAGACATTGAGCTCCCATTTCACCCAGCCATACCACTCCTGGGAATATACCCTGGGAAGCTAAAAACACTCAGCGAAAACACCATCCCGCACTTTTATTTTCATAGCACTATTCACAATAGCCAGAATCTGGATACAACCAGTGTTCCCAAGAACTGATGACTGGATAAAGAAACTTTGGTACAACTACACAATGGAATACTATGCAGCTCTTAGGAAAAATGAAGTTATGAAATTTGCTTGTAAATGGATGGACATGGAGAGGATCATGTTGAGTGAAATTAGCCAGAAGGAAAAAGACAGATATAGAACGACTGCATTTATTTGCATGCCATAAATATATATGTACATATAATGATGCCAATATCCAAGGTCAGGCGAAACATGGATCAGGTCTTGTCAAAGGTGGAAATTATCAAACGTGTGGGAGTCAGAGGTTAGGTAAGATAGAGAATGGAACAGTGTGCTAATAATTGTCGAAAGTGCTAATACCAACCTAAAACTGAGCATTAAATACAGGCAAAAAGATACACATGGCAATCTCTTAACGTATGTATTGTAATCCACAATGTGGAAGGAAAGGAAAAGAGAAAGAGAGAGAGAGAGAGAGAGAGAGAGAGAGAGAGATAAAGAACCTTCCATAGAGGCAGGCTAGGGGAGGGGGGGGGGGGAAATCTGGGGAATTGGTGGTGGGAAATGGGCACTGGTGGAGAGATGGGTGCTGGAACATTGTATGACCAAAACCCAAATATGAACATCTTATGAACATCTTTGTAATTGTATATCTCAGGTGGTATAATAAAATGTTTTTAAAAATACAGGTGAAAAGATACACATGATAACCTCTAAATGTATGTATTACAATCCATAATAGATAAGAGAAGGAAGAAAGAAAGAGAGAGAGAAGTGATAAAGAACCTGACATAGAGACAGGCTAGGGGAGGGGAGGGAACTGAGGACATTGGTGGTGGAAAATGGGTACTGGTAGAGGGATGGGTGCTGGAACACTGTATGACAGAAACCCAATCATGAACATCTTTGTAATTGTATATCTCACAGTGGTATAATAAAATATTTTTTTAAAAGGGCTAACTATTCCTCCGAAAGCTAGATATTGAGCTCCCATTTGATCCAGCAATAGCACTCCTGGGAATATACCCTAGAGACCGAAAAACACATAACAGAAACACTATCTGTACTTCTTTATTCATCTCTGCGCTATTCACTATAGCTAGAATCTGGAAATGCCCGAGAACAGAGGACTGGCTAAAGAAACTGTGGTTCATCTACACTATGGAATACTATGCGGCTGTCAGAAAGGATGAAATTATGAAATTTACCTGCAAATGGATGGACATGGAGTCTATCATGCTGAGTGAAATTAGTCAGAAGGAAAAGGACAGATATAGAATGACTGCATTCATTAATGGGATGTAAATAGATATCAGTGTTTTAATAAATATGGGAAATGGTAATGGCAGATTAAAACTTACCACTGAGTATACACAAAGAGACTTAAGTGATAAACACTAAATATCTGCAGGGCTAGCCACAATGTGTAAAATAAGAGGGAGAGAGATGCAGAGACAGAGAGAGAGAAGAGAGAGAAAGAGAGAGAAACTGGGGTACCTGCTATTAAGGCGGCCTGGGGGGGCGGGAGGAGGAGGGGTACATTGGTGGTGGAAATGGGGCACTGGTGGATGGATGGGTGCTGTAATACTGTATTACCAAGAACCAATTATGAACACCTTTGTAATTGTATGTTTCATGGGGGTATAATAAAAAATTAAAAAAAAAATAAATAAAATGCCTAAAGAGAAAAAAAAATAAAAAAAAAAAAAAAGGCTAACTGCTTTAACAGGAGGATCATACTTTTATTTATTAATTTATTTACTTTTTCCTTTATGTTGCCTTCTGTTTTATAACCCACCTGATGCTAACCCTGATTAAATGGAGTTAGGAATGAACTGCATGAAAGCTTCAGCCTACAAAATGGAAACAAAGAACATGATAGCTTGTGTTCAGCAGAAAACATGACATGTGAGGACGCTGGTGGATAGAGCAGAGAGGGGGCAACATCTATGGTGGAGGGACGTGTTCAACCAGAAGCAGGGAGGTAGTGCTGAAAGACAGTGAGTGTTATATAAAAAATGCTACCAGTAACAGTGCTGTAAACCACAGCAGAAAAACTTACATGTATTTAAAAAAAAAAGCCTCTTGGGGAAGGAGACTGATAAGTGAAGGTAAACAGTGTGGGAGGTGGAAGTGATGGAGGGAAGTGGACAGGGGGTGAAGGAATCGGTATTGAAACACTATACCTGAAATCCAATCAATAACTTCCCACTTATTTAGCAAATTAAATAAATTTAATTTTAAAGAGCTTCCATCCACAATTGTTATCACAATTCCATTCACAAATGCCTCAAATACGAGCAAGAATTTCACTAATTTTATATTTTATAAAATTTTATATTTTATATAATTTTATATTTTTCATAATTATTAAATGTTGTGGAATTCAGAATTGATCCTTAAGAAGGATTTATGAAAATCACATTTAGAATTATGTGATTCTCATAATAGAGAATTCACATTGTAATGAAATGTAGGTAAAATGTATCACCGCTCTCAAAACTGTTCTTTAAATAGAATTTTCTAGTTTAATACTTAGTACATTATAATCAGTAACCATAGCAGCATATGGCATTAGATATATGCTGTTAAATTCCATATTATAGACAAAATGTAAAGTTGAATTAGTGTTACTTCATGTCATTTCTTCTCTGCTAAATAGAACAAGTATGAAGTTGAATTACCCCATAAAATAATCATAAATTTTTCTTTTGCAAAGTCATGGAGAAAAACTGAGCAAAGAAATTTAATTTTAAATTGAAAGATAGGTCTAATATTGGAACTTAGTAGATCGTTCATATGGCAGAGTACATGCCCAGCATGAGTAAGGGCCTGCATTTGATTCCTGGTTGATACATGGCACTACATGGTTCCTGAACACTGCCGAGTCACGGCCTCTTTCTAGAAGACATTAGAAAAGGTCTAATATTGATCAAACATTTATACTACATGGACTAACTTAACCATCTCAAAGTTATTTGAGGCAAAAATTTTGTTACGACTCCTTTATAAATAAAGAAACTAAGAATTAGATATTTAAGTATCACTGTATCGCTTGTATCACTTGTCTTCCCGTTGTTCCAGCCGGCACCGGTAACATCTCCATACATCCTGTTGCAAGCAAGTAGCTTGTAAGCAGTAGCCAAAGGGCATCTGCTTGCTCCAGGAACAGGAAGAGTCTCAAACCATTCCCTCAGGTCATGGGAATGCGGTCCATAATTGTTACTGTTTTTTGGCATATCAAATACAACATGGGTAGCTTGCCAGGCTCTGCCGTGTAGGTGGTATACTCTCAGTAGAAGGCTCTCATCTTGAGCATTTACTGATGAAACTCAATGGGGAAAGATCAGGTTTTCTCTTGGGTGGAGCTCTGAGGAGCTGTGGAGTCTGGATGTTGAGCATAACTGATCTCATGGTGTGGGGGGTTCCTCTGGCTTCTTGCTAGGCTCACTGGGATGACAGGCGCCAACTAGAGACCTGCCTAGAGCGCACTCCAGAGCTCCATGGGTTGCTTCCACATGGGGGCCAAGTGGGCGCAGCTGCTGTGGGTCTGGAGTGGTTGGGTCTGGATTGTCTCTCTTCGGGGTTGCTGGCATGGAGGTGGAGGAATGGGAGGAGAAGCCCAAATACTACTTAGATATTTAAGTAGCTAACTGAAAGTCACAGCCAGCGAGTAGCCAAAGCACAAGATCAACATGGCATATTTTATATTTTACATGCCTGTTTCTGATTCCAAATTCTACTAGGGGATCTTAGTTACTATCAAAGAACCAATAATTAATTTCTTTTCTCTTTTCGATAGATAATAAAACTGCAGCTAAGGGCAATTAAATGTTTTCCCAGGTAACACAATTATTTACAACTGTGGAATTCAAACTCACTTTTTCCCATCCCAATGGGTCTACCTCCAGGAAATCAATGTCATAAAAACTACTGCTAAATCTAGTATGTGACCATCTATGATGCCCCAAGATACGGAGACAATCACAAAGAAGCTTACAGGTGCATCTCAAGCAAAACAAAAAAAAAATACTCATGCAAACAAATATCATATGTAGCAGAGTTTACAAAAACTCTGTGAGAAATTTAGAAATAAGATTTGTACTATTGATCCAATAGTACTCTCGGCCATTGGGCAGAGCGGTTCCTTGCTCTCCCTGTGCCCAGCCGTTCATGAGGCAGTCGGGAGGCATGGTGGGTTCCAGCCTTGGCCCACCACCCCGGCAGAACCTCACAACAAGCCAGACGACCCCCCACCCACTCCATGGGCGCCGCCATTTTCCACATTGGACTTCCCTCTCTTCAGAACTCCACCCAGCCGACCAGCCCATCACAGCCCGGATCATCGACACCCACCCTGGAGCAGTTACTTCCTCAATCCGGCCCAGGTATGCTGGTCCAGAGACTCTCGGCCATTGGGCAGAGCGGTTCCTTGCTCTCCCTGTGCCCAGCCGTTCATGAGGCAGTCGGGAGGCATGGTGGGTTCCAGCCTTGGCCCACCACCCCAGCAGAACCTCACAACAAGCCAGACGACCCCCACCCACTCCATGGGCGCCGCCATTTTCCACATTGGACTTCCCTCTCTTCAGAACTCCACCCAGCCGACCAGCCCATCACAGCCCGGATCATCGACACCCACCCTGGAGCAGTTACTTCCTCAATCCGGCCCAGGTATGCTGGTCCAGAGACTCTCGGCCATTGGGCAGAGCGGTTCCTTGCTCTCCCTGTGCCCAGCCGTTCATGAGGCAGTCGGGGAGGCATGGTGGGTTCCAGCCTTGGCCCACCACCCCGGCAGAACCTCACAACAAGCCAGGCGACCCCCACCCACTCCATGGGCGCCGCCATTTTCCACATTGGACTTCCCTCTCTTCAGAACTCCACCCAGCCGACCAGCCCATCACAGCCCGGATCATCGACACCCACCCTGGAGCAGTTACTTCCTCAATCCGGCCCAGGTATGCTGGTCCAGAGACTCTCGGCCATTGGGCAGAGCGGTTCCTTGCTCTCCCTGTGCCCAGCCGTTCATGAGGCAGTCGGGAGGCATGGTGGGTTCCAGCCTTGGCCCACCACCCCGGCAGAACCTCACAACAAGCCAGACGACCCCCACCCACTCCATGGGCGCCGCCATTTTCCCACATTGGACTTCCCTCTCTTCAGAACTCCACCCAGCCGACCAGCCCATCACAGCCCGGATCATCGACACCCACCCTGGAGCAGTTACTTCCTCAATCCGGCCCAGGTATGCTGGTCCAGAGACTCTCGGCCATTGGGCAGAGCGGTTCCTTGCTCTCCCTGTGCCCAGCCGTTCATGAGGCAGTCGGGAGGCATGGTGGGTTCCAGCCTTGGCCCACCACCCCGGCAGAACCTCACAACAAGCCAGACGACCCCCACCCACTCCATGGGCGCCGCCATTTTCCACATTGGACTTCCCTCTCTTCAGAACTCCACCCAGCCGACCAGCCCATCACAGCCCGGATCATCGACACCCACCCTGGAGCAGTTACTTCCTCAATCCGGCCCAGGTATGCTGGTCCAGAGACTCTCGGCCATTGGGCAGAGCGGTTCCTTGCTCTCCCTGTGCCCAGCCGTTCATGAGGCAGTCGGGAGGCATGGTGGGTTCCAGCCTTGGCCCACCACCCCGGCAGAACCTCACAACAAGCCAGACGACCCCCCCACCCACTCCATGGGCGCCGCCATTTTCCACATTGGACTTCCCCTCTCTTCAGAACTCCACCCAGCCGACCAGCCCATCACAGCCCGGATCATCGACACCCACCCTGGAGCAGTTACTTCCTCAATCCGGCCCAGGTATGCTGGTCCAGAGACTCTCGGCCATTGGGCAGAGCGGTTCCTTGCTCTCCCTGTGCCCAGCCGTTCATGAGGCAGTCGGGAGGCATGGTGGGTTCCAGCCTTGGCCCACCACCCCGGCAGAACCTCACAACAAGCCAGGCGACCCCCACCCACTCCATGGGCGCCGCCATTTTCCACATTGGACTTCCCTCTCTTCAGAACTCCACCCAGCCGACCAGCCCATCACAGCCCGGATCATCGACACCCACCCTGGAGCAGTTACTTCCTCAATCCGGCCCAGGTATGCTGGTCCAGAGACTCTCGGCCATTGGGCAGAGCGGTTCCTTGCTCTCCCTGTGCCCAGCCGTTCATGAGGCAGTCGGGAGGCATGGTGGGTTCCAGCCTTGGCCCACCACCCCGGCAGAACCTCACAACAAGCCAGGCGACCCCCCACCCACTCCATGGGCGCCGCCATTTTCCACATTGGACTTCCCTCTCTTCAGAACTCCACCCAGCCGACCAGCCCATCACAGCCCGGATCATCGACACCCCACCCTGGAGCAGTTACTTCCTCAATCCGGCCCAGGTATGCTGGTCCAGAGACTCTCGGCCATTGGGCAGAGCGGTTCCTTGCTCTCCCTGTGCCCAGCCGTTCATGAGGCAGTCGGGGAGGCATGGTGGGTTCCAGCCTTGGCCCACCACCCCGGCAGAACCTCACAACAAAGCCAGACGACCCCCCCACCCACTCCATGGGCGCCGCCATTTTCCACATTGGACTTCCCTCTCTTCAGAACTCCACCCAGCCGACCAGCCCATCACAGCCAGGCTCAGCGCGCGAAGCGGCCGCGCGGTTCATCAATAAAGGCTTTATTTGGAGGTGTTTATAGAGTACCCTCCCGCACGGCAAGCCTAGCAAGCTGCTCGTGTTGTATTTGATATGCCAAATGCCAGTAACAATTATATTAGATCATTCTCATGACCTAATATAATGGTTTGAGGCTCTTTATGTTCCTGTACCAAGCCGATGCCCTTGGCTCCACAGCATGTGACAGGACATATTGAGATATTACTGGTGCCCGCTCTAGCAAATAGATGATTAACGGGAAGATCGTGA
>JAJIBD010024748.1:0-107360 GCA_021461705.1 Cryptotis parvus | reverse complement strand
GCATGGGGCAGAGCGGTTCCTTGCTCTCCCTGTGCCCAGCCGTTCATGAGGCAGTCGGGAGGCATGGTGGGTTCCAGCCTTGGCCCACCACCCCGGCAGAACCTCACAACAAGCCAGGCGACCCCCACCCACTCCATGGGCGCCGCCATTTTCCACATTGGACTTCCCTCTCATCAGAACTCCACCCAGCCGACCAGCCCATCACAGCCCGGATCACCGACACCCACCCTGGAGCAGTTTCTTCCCTCAATCCGGCCCAGGTATGCTGGTCCAGAGACTCTCAGACATGGGGCAGAGCGGTTCCTTGCTCTCCCTGTGCCCAGCCGTTCATGAGGCAGTCGGGAGGCATGGTGGGTTCCAGCCTTGGCCCACCACCCCGGCAGAACCTCACAACAAGCCAGACGACCCCCACCCACTCCATGGGCGCCGCCATTTTCCACATTGGACTTCCCTCATCAGAACTCCACCCAGCCGACCAGCCCATCACAGCCCGGATCATCGACACCCACCCTGGAGCAGTTTCTTCCTCAATCCGGCCCAGGTATGCTGGTCCAGAGACTCAGACATGGGGCAGAGCGGTTCCTTGCTCTCCCTGTGCCCAGCCGTTCATGAGGCAGTCGGGAGGCATGGTGGGTTCCAGCCTTGGCCCACCACCCGGCAGAACCTCACAACAAGCCAGACGACCCCCCCACCCACTCCATGGGCGCCGCCATTTTCCACATTGGACTTCCCTCTCATCAGAACTCCACCCAGCCGACCAGCCCATCACAGCCCGGATCATCGACACCCACCCTGGAGCAGTTTCTTCCTCAATCCGGCCCAGGTATGCTGGTCCAGAGACTCTCAGACATGGGGCAGAGCGGTTCCTTGCTCTCCCTGTGCCCAGCCGTTCATGAGGCAGTCGGGAGGCATGGTGGGTTCCAGCCTTGGCCCACCACCCCGGCAGAACCTCACAACAAGCCAGACGACCCCCACCCACTCCATGGGCGCCGCCATTTTCCACATTGGACTTCCCTCTCATCAGAACTCCACCCAGCCGACCAGCCCATCACAGCCCGGATCATCGACACCCACCCTGGAGCAGTTTCTTCCTCAATCCGCCCAGGTATGCTGGTCCAGAGACTCTCAGACATGGGGCAGAGCGGTTCCTTGCTCTCCCTGTGCCCAGCCGTTCATGAGGCAGTCGGGAGGCATGGTGGGTTCCAGCCTTGGCCCACCACCCGGCAGAACCTCACAACAAGCCAGACCGACCCCCCACCCACTCCATGGGCGCCGCCATTTTCCACATTGGACTTCCCTCTCATCAGAACTCCACCCAGCCGACCAGCCCATCACAGCCCGTGTCGCGCGGCCGCAGCGCCGCCCCGGTTCATCAATAAAGGCTTTATTTGGAGGTGTTTATAGAGTATGCCTCCCATACGGCAAGCCTAGCAAGCTGCTCGTGTTGTATTTGATATGCCAAATGCCAGTAACAATTATATTAGATCATTCTCATGACCTAATATAATGGTTTGAGGCTCTTTATGTTCCTGTACCAAGCCGATGCCCTTGGCTCTACAGCATGTGACAGGACATATTGAGATATTACTGGTGCCCGCTCTAGCAAATAGATGATTAACGGGAAGATCGTGATCGTGATCGTGATCGTGATATATAAAAGACATATATATATAAGACATATATATAAATATATATATATATGGAGTAGGGGGCCTGCCACCCCAGCAGAGCCTCACAACAAGCCAGACGACCACCCCCTACTCCATGGGGGCCTCCATTTTCCATATCCGACTTCCCTCTCGAACAACTCCACCCAGCAGACCAGACTATCACAGCCCAGATCATCCACACCCACTCTGCAGCAGTTTTTTTTCCAATCCGGCCCAGGTATGCTGAACCAGAGACTCTCAGACATGGGGGCAGAGCTGCTACTTGCTCTCCCTGTGCCCAGCCTCTCATGAGGTGCCCGGGAGGCATGGCGGGTTCTAGCCTTGGCCTGCCACCCCAGCAGAGCCTCACAACAAGTCAGACGACCCCCTACTCCATGTGGGCCACCATTTTCCACATCCGACTTCCCTCTGGTCACAACTCCACCGCAGACCAGACTATCACAGCCTGGCTCGCGCGGCCACTAGCGGCCACACGGTTCATCAATAAATGCTTTATTTAGAGGTGACTACAAGAGTATGCCACCTGCACGGCAAGCCTAGCAAGCTGCTCGTGTTGTATTTGATATGCCAAATACCAGTAACATTTATACTAGGTCATTCCCTTGACCTAATATAATGGTTTGAGGCTCTTTATGTTCCTGGAACAAGTGGATGCCTTTGGGTTCTACTAGCATGAGACAGGACATATGGAGATATTACTGGTGCCTGCTCTAACAAATAGATGATGAACGGAAGATCGTGATCGTGATATATATATACATACATATATACATATATATCAAGGAAACACTCTTGGCAGTGTTCAAGGGAGTTTTAGGAAATGCTGCAGATCAAACTTGGTTAAATCGGGTCAGAGCAATAGCACAGCAGGTAGGGCCTTTGCCTTGCATTTGACCGACCCAGGTTGGATCCCTGGAATCCCATATAGATCCCCAAGCACTGCCAGGAGTAATTCCTGAGTGAAGAGCCAGGAGTAACCCTGAGCATTGCTGGGTGTGACCCAAAAAGAAAAGAAAAGAAAAAGCTTGGTTAAGTCCTATTTAAGGCAAATGGCCTAAACTCTGTACTATGTCTCTGGCCCCAAGGTAGATATTTTTGCCAATGTACAACCATCAAGAGGAAATTTGCTATACAGTACAGGAGACATTCATAAAGTATTGAAAATTAAATGTATGCTTAAAACTAATGGTAAGCAATGAAAAACAATACTGTCGTGATAAGTAAGGGATACATGCAGGACTAGTTTTTGAATATTGACTGATGATATTTTCTCCAGAAACATCACCTATCTTTTTTTTCCCCTTTTTAAGTCACAACCAGTGTTGCTCAGGGGTTACTCCTAGCTCTGTGCTGAGGAATTAATGCTGATGGAACTCGGGAGCATTTGGGGATATCAGCATCAAACCCAGGTTGATTTAAGCAATAAAATCTGCATCTGAGACAGTCATGGCTCTCAGTACACAAGGCTGTTACCCTTGACTCCATTTTTTTTTACTTATTTCTGTCTTTTTCTTTTTTCTTTTTTCCTTTTTCAGTCATACCTGGCATTGCTCTGGGGTTACTCCTGGCTCTGCACTCAGGCATTACTCCTGGCAGTACTCGGGGAATCATGGGATGCTAGGAACTGAACCTTGGTCCGTCCACATGCAAGGCAAAAGCCTTACACACTGGAATGTTGCTCCGGCCCCATTTCTATCTTTTCTTAATCCTCACTTCAGGTCATTAACTAGGGGTTAATGGCCCTAGTGAAAAAAACTTACAAGGCACTAAGTGAAACTAAATGGTCCCTTCTTTATCTAAGCTGTGCTTTTTGCCATATTTTTTCCCTCCATGCCACTGTCCCTCTGTTTTGTCCTCCCCCGCTTCTCCTCTCTCTCTCCCTTATTCTTTCCTCTATCTTTCTAGGCATCGGGTAAGTCTGAGTCACTCATCTTTCTGCAGTACAACATCAAAGTGGAGTCCACTTCACTAATGTGTCACATGTTGGTCTTTTTTTTCTCTCCAAAGTCACCTAACCTCAGAACTGCCATACTTTATATTTTTTTGAATTACACTTTTAAATATATGGGCAAACATTACATATACATGGGTCAAAGACTTAATGTTAAGTCTTTAACATTAAGAAGATAATGATGGGGGCCAGAGTGATAGCACAGTGGGGAGGGTGTTTGCCTTGCACATGGCCAACCTGGGTTCAATCCCTGGCATCCCATATGATCCCTGAACACCACCAGGAGTAATTCCTGAGTGCAGAGCCAGGAGTAATCCTTGAGCATCACTGGGTGTAACTCAAAAAGAAAAGAGAGAAAAAAAGAAGATAATGAGGCAGCCTGATGGTACAGATTAAAGCATTTTCCCTGCATGTGGCAGACTGTGGCTCAATCCCCAGCACCAAGTATGGTCCCCAGAGTCCTAACAGGAGTGACCCCTGAGCACTGCTGAGTCTGGCCCAAAATCTAAAACTAAAACATACCAATAAAAAGAGGATTGTGCAGGGGGCGAAGTGATAGTCCAGCAGGGAGGGCGTTTGCCTTGCACCCAGGTTCAATCCCGGGCATCCCATATGGTCCCCGAGCACTGCCAGGAGTAATTCCTGAGTGCAGAGCCAGGAGAAACCCCTGAAGTATTGTGGGTGTCACCCCAAAAAAAAAAAAAAAGAAAAGACAATTGTGATATCCAAGTTGATCTACAGTTTCAACATATGCTTTCCCTATCAATTGCTGCTGGCTTTTGATTAGAAATCAATAATTTGAATGTAAAACTGATTTTTAAAATGTGAGGAAAACACAGATTAGTTATCTCTAATAAAGAAGGACATAGCTGGGTAGGACTGCGTGTACAGAGAGCAGGGGAATTTTCCTTGCAGACAAGGTTCCATCTCCAGCACTGCGTATGGTCCCCAGAGTCGAGTAAGCTCTGAGGACAGCCATCTCCTCCCCCAAAAAAAAGAACAGAAAAGTCACATTTTGAAGCTTTCTAAAATAGAGCAAAATAATAATCTAGAAGATAAAAACTAAGTGGAAATCTAAAGCAGCATAATCCTACATAACCAATGGGTGAAAGATGAAATCTCAAGGCTAATTGTAAAATATTTTAGATGAATTAAAAATAGAAACCATATATGCCAAAACTCAAGCACTACAGCTTAACCTGTAACAACACCTTAGCAATCTCTTATGCAAAGACTTAATGGCTCCATGATGAGATATCTTCACTAATTTTCTTCTAAGAAAACATTTTTGATCATTCTGCTAGCAAATTATTTATAATAAGCAATATAAAATAAATTATTCAGGTCCTGTTGTGGGTGCCCCCTTAAGTGGTGGTTGAGAGAATTGGAAATAATGGTGGTGGGAAGGTGCAATGGTGGTGGGATTAGTGATGGAAGACAGAATGAATGTATGAATCTCAAAAAAAATAATGAGAGCTGACTAGGATATTGAAAATCAGAATACTCATGCATTGCTTATAAATGTAATATGGTGCAGGTCACTTTGGAAAACAGTATGGCTATTCCTCGAAGGACTATTCCTCACCACCAGTTTTATTTTCCATATATAAAGAAAAAAACAAACATATGTCCACCAAAAATATTAATGTGTTGTTTCATACCCACACAATTTGTTGTAGGCCCTGAGAGGAAACATAAAGACCTACCAAGTAATGAATGAATGAATAGTGTAGAATTAAATGTTGTGCAACAACAAAAATAATAAGGGCTGATACATCCTACATTATGATGAGCCTTGAACTTTATGCTGAGTATGAGCAGACAGTTCATGCACATTTTATAACTGCATCTGTGTAAAAAATATCCAAATAGACAAATGTGTAGAATGAATAAATAAATTTCTGTTTTTCTCAGACCAAGATTCATGGTAGGAAAAATAGAGAGTCACTGCTAATTGGGGTGGAATCCTCTTTCTACCATTTTATTATTAGGTTAATAAAAACATTCTAAAATTATATGGTGACTGTGATTATACAACTCTGAATATAGAGAACAAATGAATTTTGTGCTTTAATCAGATCTATTAATGGCATATACATTTTACTTCACAAATATATTAAAAATTTAAGTATAGGTTTGGGGGCTATAAAAAATAGTACCAGTTCATTATAGAATGTTGCATAAGATAGCTACAAATGAGAACATTTAAATTGCCTATAATCCCATCCTGCACAAGTAACCAATTGTATTTGTTAATAATTATTCTCTAAACTTCCTATCTTTTAATATGCATATAGTTTAACAATTTTGGTTTATGCTACACAGACAAGCTTAAATTTTGCTTTTTTTTTTTTTTTTTTTTGCTTGTTGGGTCACACCCAGCGATGCTCAGGGGTTACTCCTGGCTATTCGCTCAGGAATTACTTTTGGCAGTGCTCAGGGGACCATATGGGATGCCAGGGATTGAACCCAGGTCAGCTGCATGCAAAGCAAACATTCTACCCGCTGGACTATCACTCTGGCCCCAATTTTGCTTTATTTTTAACTTAACATTTTATTGTGATCCTTTTGCCACATATTATACATTTTAGTCAATAATTTTAGCAGTTATATAATACCCACTGCTTGTTACTAAGAGATGCAGAATTGCAAAGTATCTTGAATGCTTTGATTAATTGCTAAGATCCAATAGGCTATGTTTGAAAGGTGAATAGCCAACATTTACATGAAGCCATACAGCCTTCTTGAGTAGAGACTGGATGAATTTGGACAACCCATTTAACTTCTCTGAACTTCTATCTCATGCTCCCACATATCATGATTAGCAGATAAGACTCAGAGGAAATGATATCTAATTAGAAATCTGGAGAATCAGAGTTAGCCAAGTACATAAATAATGATCACTGTAACTGAACGAACTGAGTGAAACTCCCCAGGATCTACCTCTAGTACCACATAGACATTTCAGGAAGAAATATAGATGAGAGATTTACTTGATTGATTTTTGCTTGTTAATATTTGTTTAAGAAAAGTAAAGTGTCGGGAGCCACTGGGGTCCCCAACAGTACCAGGACAGAAGTTCTCTTCTACCTCCAAGGCCGCCAGGGGAACAGATGAAAACTCATGAGTCCGGCGCAGTTCCAAAAAGGCTTTTAACAGTACTAAAGCTCTACCACCACAATCCAATATAATGAGATAACTCTAGCTCTGGTCAGAACTTAGACCATACAAGAGAGCCCAAGTCTCCAACCAAAGAGAGAGGCTCTCACCCAAGAGGAGACCTACCCAAAAGAAGGGGCCTCAAGTCAGTACTCTTATATACACCAAAGTAATCCTATCTGTGGCAGGGAGGGTCCTGTAAACAAAGAACCCTAAACAGAGTGTAGAAGGGTGGTGCCACACCCTACTACAGGTATAAATAAAGGGTTACGCCAAGGACTATTCCCTTCTTCCGAGATTATCTCTCATGTAAAACACTGGAGAAAGAGAGGGGGCTGACATAAAGTAATACATCTTAATTTCATGCATTTCATGTAATCTATATGGTACCAACAAGGTTCTTCTTATTTATTATCTGCACCAGGGTGATTCTGAATATCTTATTCTCCGTATACTGAAGGGTCACACTTGCCTGCGTGAGGGCAAACTAGTATGATCCTTCCTATAATCTTAAAGATAGTCTCAACGTAGCCAGGGTGGTAATCTCCTGGTAAATTCTAACTGTCCCACGCTGGATGCAGTGGGTATAAAGAGGAACTGTGCCCAATCTAGAAAACATAGAAGTCTTAGTAGATGTATAATAAGTCAGAAGTTATTCAGAGTCGAGGTGACTTCTGTAACTGCCACACCCTCTATCAGTGTTTGCATAGAAGAGAGATCTCATTAGAATGAACCCTGGCTTAAGAACATGTAAATAGATTAAGCTGTGGGTGGGTTAAACAGCAAAGCTCCAAAGCTAGCTAAGTCTGTCATCCAACAGTAAAGAACAACTGGTCAGCCCTTTAAAAAATATTCATCAATTACCCCTTTCTGTTTTGATGTTAACATTTCTTTTAAGGTTTTTGATACCATTCTCACTAAATGGAACTATGTTGAGGTACACACCCCAATGGGCTCCTGTTCATGGCTGCCCAGAGCCTCTGCAGCTTTCTGGGAGCTATCTCCTGCAGATCACACTGGTATATTGGGGGCAGGATTGGAAGAGACACTTGATTTTATAACTTTATATGGCAGAATATTCTTATCATGAATCTTGCCAGCTTCAGTGCAATTCTCTTTTTTACCCCATGGGCCTAGATCAAGAACATGATGAAGCGACCTAAAACCTGAGCTGAGCAGGAGGAAGAGAGCGCCATGGAATGCCTTCAAAAGCATCAAAGAAATAGTGAAAAAGACAAAGAACCTCCAGCTCCGTGCACATCTTTTCGACTCCACCGTTCTCTCTGCATTAACATACGCCTCAGAGACCTGGTCCCAATGAAAGCAGGATGAGAATGCTATTCGGGTCTCCCAAAGAGGAATTGAAAGAGCTATACTTGGAATATCATGCCTCACTCAAGTGAGAGAAGGAATCCGGAGTTCCGACCTCCGTCACTGTTCCAGAGTCAGGGACGCTGTCTCATTTGCCAAGGCATCGAAAATCAGATGGGCTGGACATGTAATGCGATTAGGAGACGACCGCTGGACTAGAGCCATTACTGACTGTATTCCACGGGATTTCAAAAGATCACGTGGCCACCCACCTACAAGATGGTCAGACTTCTTCGTCAAGACCCTGAACGAACGGTTTGAGGCTCTTCGTATTCCTGAAGCAACCAGATGCTATTGGGTTACACTGGCACATGATAGGGTCAAATGGCGATGTTATGGGAGCCCATTCTCCGTATACTGAAGGGTCACACTCGCCTGCGTGAGGGCAAACTAGTATAATCCTTCCTATAATCTTAAAGATAGTCTCAACGTAGCCAGGGTGGTATCTCCTGGTAAATTCTAACTGTCCCACGCTGGGTGCAGTGGGTATAAAGAGGAGCTGTGCCCAATCTAGAAAACCAATGAATTATGGGATGTCAAGTGATCAAACCAAATTGAGCAAACCAATGAATTATGGGATGTCAAGTGATCAAGATGTTGAGGATGATAAAGAACATGACTTCTTAAAAAGTTCTAAGATTTTGGGGAAACTTCCTCAAAGTTGGCTTGTAAGTTTCAAAATAATATAGAACAATTAAAAGAGCAATATTCCTTATATGGCGGGAGAGTTCATGGATTGGGATAAAATTTTGGAGGACACTATATTGCTTTTACTGAAAAACATGTGGATTTCCTGGATCAAGCAAGCTCCATGTGCTCAGCTGTCATGCCAAATGAAGAGGAAAAAAATATAATTAAGTTAATAGTAAAAGATAAGGAAATTCCTTGGTTGAAAGGTTCCGCTTATGTGAACAAAGTTAAATTTTCTCTTCTGATGCTTTCACTTCTTCTCTCTCAGATTCTTACAACTTTCCATCATGGGATCCAGGCTTTTTTTTTAAAATAGATTTTAGACTTCATTTCAAAGTTCTTATGTTTGAACAAATAGTTCAAAGTAGTGTACTTTTTAACTAATATGGCTTTCAATGATTTCCAAATTTCTCTTAATAAGAAATTTCTGAAACAATAATTAAAATTTCAAGAACTAACTTCAAAAGTACATCACACAACTCCTCCATCTCCTAATGATATAAGCTGTAAAATCAGTTAATATCTTTCCCCAGTTTAGAGTGAAAATGAAAAATAATTTTTATTTGTGCCTTCTAGGTAAAGATTTTCCATGTGAAATGTCTAGCACATTATTGCATGTGGAAAATCATGTAACTGACATAAAGTTGAATAAAAAGAGACTTAGGAACAGAGATTATTAGGAAAAGGGCAGTATGAACCAACCTAGAAGAAAAGAAATCCATGATAATGGAATAAAGATATCTTTGTATTTATCCTGATATGACAATCGAAGGTGAGGAAAACTGACCCCAAACTTCCAATTCCTAGATGGACCCACACCACATGCTTGGGTCAGGATCCTAAACTCAGATGCCACTGGCCTCTGAACCATGTGTACCAGTTAGAGGTCAGACCCAAAATGGAAGAAAATGGACGGCAGGGAGAAAGCCAAGCAGGCAAAAAGCTGCTTCTTTTATATCCCTTTGCCCCTAGACAGCCACCCCCAAAATTATTTTTAAGGAAGTACATGTATCTCAAAATCTACTAGGTGATTAAGCTGTATGAAGTGATCAGATAGTTTCCGGCCTATGCTATAGCTCTGGTGCCATCTGTACTTTTGCCAGCTGAAAAGTGGCAGCAACTTGAGGGCATCCTTAAACTCTCAAGAGCAGGAGGTGGTGAAATTCACTTGTAGTTAGGAAAAACCCAACCAAATAAGTGAAGTTAGTGGGTTTAGAGAGAAAACTGTGTTGGTTCTAATAAGTACTTACATTTTGTAGCAATACTGGTCATCTAATGTCATATACAAGGTACTCTAATCACTACTTTACATACAGCACTTTACTGCAGCTTTCCCCATATTACTATTATTATAATATCAAAATTTGCAAGGGCTGCATCTGGTGACTGCCAGGGGCTGTCAGGGTCACACCCAGTAAGACTCATTGCTGGGGGTGCAACCGAGGGTCTCAAACATGTAAGACTTGAGTTCTACTACTTTAGTCACATTATGAATCTTTTGAGTTTTTTACTCCATCTTAAAGGACTGGTGAAGTCAAAGTTATAATGGTCTAGAAATAATACATATTGGAGAGACAAAGAAATTACTCAGATTTAAGGAGAACCATCTGCTAACACATCAGTGAGAAGTTAGCTTTTATATTAGCAATTGCATCATCTGTAGCTCACGTTTCATGATTCACTGACTTTGGATTTCTGAATCTGAAACTCTTTTCTTGGGTGATAGAAAGGGTACAGCTGCATCAAGACCTTTTGGATGTAACACAAGAAGCTGGAATCAACACCCACTTATGAGTAAACTGCAGTCTCATGAGAGGTTGGGAGGATGATAAACTGCTCCATCTGGCTCACTGCTTCCATCCCTCTGTAAAATAATGGAGTAGCCAAGTAAAAATAGTCCCTAAAGTCCCTAGTATTTCCTAATAATCCTAGACAGGTGTTATAATCCCTCACTCCACATGAGGAAACTAACTCAGAGAGATTAAATGGCCACCTGACAGCAAATGACTATCAAAGGGTTTGTAGAACTAAAATGATCTTCAGATTAGAATTTTTAGAAAATAATCATTATATATATACATACATATATGTATATTTGGCTATAGCTCCATCAAATAAAAAGCAATTCCATCAAGAAAATTATAGTTTTTTTTCAAATGCAAATCCATCCCCTAGCAGTTGTGTAAGTTGTTTTTCTTGTCACCTTCTTTTATCTGTCTTCCTTTGTGATAAGTAATTTATTTAATTAATCATTGATTTATTCATCTGACTTGGAAGAATTGCTGACTGAGGAAATAATCAGCTCTAATTGGGGTTCCGGAGCTAGACTACCTAAGTTTGAATCATAGCTCTTCTCCAAATTAGCTATATATTCTTGGGTGACTGACTTCACTGTACTGTGATTTAATTTTCTCAGTAGCATGTTGAGGGAAATAATAGTTCTTCAATTTAGCATGAAAATTGAAAGCATAAGTTCAAGAAAAGCTCTTAGAGTATGTCTAATCATATTGTAAATACTGATGAATGTAATTTGACATATAAGTCAGCATTCTCAGGAGAAAACAGGAATCATAACATAGAGAGAAAGAGGTTGTGTGATTATGGATTCTAAGAAGTTCCAGGATTTTCAGATCCAGAAAAACCGAAGATCCAGGAAAGTTGATAGTCTATTTCTAGTCGGAGTTCAAAGACTAACCTAGAAGAGCTGGTGTTTCAGTTTGAATGTGTAAGCAGGAAGAGACCAATGGCCCATATCAATGGCAGTCAGGCAGAAGGAGTTTCCTATTACACTGAAAGGGCCTGACTTTGTTCCATTCAGGCTTTACTAATTAGACAAGGCCCAACCATGTTATAGAGGGTTACAGCTTGACTTGGTCTGACTGTTAATCTCTCTTTTTTGTTTATTTTATAATTGTCCCTGGAAATGTTCAGGAGTTGCTTCTGGCAGTGCTCGAGGGACCATTTGACACTAAGGATAGAATCAGGTCTTCTGCAGGCAAAACATTTGGGCTCATTCTCCAACCTGTTGGTCTCTGTTAAATCTCATCCTGAAATACCCTCAGACATGCCTGTAATATCTGCCCAAATATATGAACTCCCTGTGATCTAGGTCAATTGACACATGATACTCACCAGCACACCAGATATTTCGTCATTGTGTCAGGCTATCTGAGACACAAGGATGGCTAAAATGGACCTTGGCCCTCCATGGACATTTTGTGTCCAATTCACCCAGAGCCATGGGGTTGCTACTGCTGAACTAAGCAGATCCCATTATTCAGCTGTCGGTCCTCTGCTGATGTTTCTCTAACTTTTGTGCTAGGCTTATGACTGTAATCTGTTTTGCTGACTTACTTTAAACATTTGGAATTCCCTTGCTGTGCCTTACTCTTTCTTCTTTCCTTCCCTCCTTCCTTCCTTCTCTTGCTTTTCTTCTTTCTCTATTTCTCCCTTCCTCTAAAATAAAATATAAGGAACTAAAGAAATGAGTCTGCCCCACCAAGGTTGCTCTTTAGAGAGAGAATGCTGTCAGTGAGTCTCTGTCAACTCTGGAAGGGGTAAGAGAAAGGGATGCGAGAAAGCTCAGGCCCTTTGAGGAACTCTGGCACCAATATCTACGTTACATACAGGTAAGGGAATAATATTTAAAATCCGGAAATAATATTCAGATCTAATATAATTTCTCACTATTCTCTTTCCAATTCAAGTTCCACCAATCCCATCTCCAGACCTTTGTGCTTGGAAACCCTTCTTACTCATACATCCCCCCATTCCCCACCATCTATACCTGGCCCCATCCAAAATTCTGCACAAGAAGCTCTTCTTCTCCAAGTCCTCCCTGATCGCAGTTCCAGCTCATTCCCAGTTCTTTATCTTGAACATATTTTGGTCATAACATGAACTGCATAGAAAAGCAGTGATTCCTTAATGTTCTTTGTCTCTGTCTCAAAGAAGAACATTAAGTTGTAGTTTCTCCACATATTTATTGCATCCTCATATTCCTCCAATTTATGAGGGAGAAGAAAAAACCCACCTCATTCATCATCACAATAATAGAAACAATAGATCAAATGCTTATAAATACCAAATTTAATCTTCAAAATAAACTTTGGAAAAGGGTTTGTTAATATCTCCATAGTGTAGGTGAGGAAAGGAGGTATTGAGAAGATACATAATTCATCTAGGGTCACACAAAACTGAGAACTTTTCACATTAGCTGAGGTCTGTGCAGCTCCCTAACTTCTGTCCCAATCAACCCTGAGCATTGCTGGAGGTGACCCAAAAGCAAAAAATAAAATAAAAATTAAAAGTTATATGTCAACTGGCAGTGATGAGAGTTACAGATTATAAGTAGATTGTAGTCAACAATCATAGAGAAAAGTCTTTCAACTCAACAAGGCTTCACAATTTTCAAAATAGTGAAAATCAATGGTTTTCCAACACAATGAAAAACAAATCCAAAGGCCTGCTCAATTTTCCCACTCAGTCAGGTATAATATTTACTCCTCTGCACTTCTGCTGTATTTCATACTTTATATTATAAATATATATAAATAAAATTTGTATAATAAATCTTACTTAATAAAATCACTTTTTATAATCATTTGTAATCACTTGTCTTCCCGTTGATCATCGATTTGCTCAAGCGGGCACCAGTAACATCTCTATATGTCCTGTCACATGCTAGTAGAGCCCAAGGGCATCTACTTGGTCCAGGAACATAAAGAGCCTCAAACCATTCCATCAGGTCATGGGAATGAGGTCTATAATCATTGCTGGTATTTTATAATAGTAATACTAATACATTAAAAAGTCATTTGATAAAATGTAAAAAACACTAAAAACATTACAATCACTATTAAGTTTATTACCCACACAAACACTATTTGGAGCATTTCCTTTCAGTTCTTTTAGGTTACCTTTTTTTAAAGAACTATGTGTGTGTGCAGTGTGTGTGCATATATATATATATATATGCAACATATGTATATAACTGTATTTATATGTATTCACAGTTTACTTTCCTGTTTAATTTTCTTCATGACACTACTTGGTAATTACTCTACAATTGATAGTCTTATAAGCTAGCCTGCTAGTCTTGGGATAGATACATAGGAGAGAAATGGCTGGGTCATATGGAAGTTCTATTTCCCATGGAGGCTGAACTGGATGACATTTCCATCCTCAATGAATGAGGGTTCCTCTTTCACCACATCCCACCAGTACTTGTTTCAAAACTTTCTGATATAGGCCACTCTCACTAGTGTAAAGTGGTATCTCACTGTTGTTTTTATTTGTTTTTCTTTGATGATCAGTCACTTGTCACTTGTCTTCCCATTGTTCATTGATTTGCTCTAGCAGGTGCCAGTAACGTCTCCATTCGCTGGGAATGAGGTCCATTATTGTTACTGTTTTTGGCATATTGAATACACCAAGGGTAGCTTGCCAGGCTCTGCATGGCTCTGGGTTCATCCCAGGGGCCCAGTCTTTTTCTATGTCAGACCATCAACCACCCAGGTCCCATGGGGCAGAGCCCTGGATATAGACAAGCCTGTCTCCTGTCTGCCATTTGCCAATGCAGCCGGGTACCACAGTCACACCTGCAACACTTCAGGGGGGCAGATCTGTATTGTTCTCCAAAAAGACTGGACCAGTAGGAGGAGAAGGAGGAGAAGGGGAGGAGTAGGAGAAGGAGGAGAAGAAGGAGAAGAAAAGGAGAAGAAAGAAGAAGAGAAAGAGGAGGAAGAGGAATAAGAAGAGGAGGAGGAGGAGGAGGAGGAGGAGGAGAAGGAGAAGGAGGAAAAGGAGAAGGAGAAGGAGGAGGAGGAGGAGGAGGAGAAGGAGAAGGAGAAGGAGGAGGAGAAGGTGGAGGAGAAGGAGAAGGAGAAGAAGGAGGAGGAGAAAAGAAGAAGAAGAAGAAGAAGAAGAAGAAGAAGAAGAAGAAGAAGAAGAAGAAGAAGAAGAAGAAGAAGGAGAAGGAGAAGGAGGGAGAAGGTGGAGGAGAAGGAGAAGGAGGAGAAGGAGGAGGAGGAGGAGGAGGAGGAGAAGAAAAGAAGAAGAAGAAAAAGAAGAAGAAGAAGAAGGAGGAGGAGAGAGAGGAGGAGGAGGAGGAGAAGGAGAAGGAGAAGGAGAAGGAGGAGGAGGAGAAGGAGAAGGAGAAGGAGAAGGAGAAGGAGAAGGAGAAGGAGAAGGAGAAGGAGAAGGAGAAGGAGAAGGAGAAGGAGAAGGAGAAGGAGAAGGAGAAGGAGAAGGAGAAGAAGAAGAAGAAGAAGGAGAAGGAGAAGGAGAAGAAGAAGAAGAAGAAGAAGAAGAAGAAGAAGAAGAAGAAGAAGAAGAAGAAGAAGATCTGTTTTTGGTTTGGACAAACTTTTCAGTTGCTTGACTCATGTATAAAGGTTAAATAGTAGAAGCAACTTGGTTATTTATTTCCAAATGATTAAACAAACTGTTTCTGACAAACATGCTTGGGACAGAGAGCTGTCCCAGTGTGAAGAAATTTTGACATTGAAAAATGTTGCTGACAGCTGATAAATTCTAGCTGGTCAAAAGCTAGAATTATACAATTTTATATGTAAGTCTAACTTTTCACTCCACATGTTAATATGCAAATGATATGTACTAAATATAACTATTATTTATCTTGGCATAAACTGTACATGTTTTCTCCATAGGACTACAAATAATATTTCATCATTAGGGAAAATTATGTAGGCAAAACAATGCTGCTCATGATGATTGAGTTGTCAATAAAAAGTAGCTACATACCATGAATTTGTAATTACCACGTTTATCATGGCTGTATGTGTAGATTCAAACAACTGATATTTGCGTAGAATTTTGGGAGGTTTTTTTGTCCCTTTTCCCCCCATTGTATAGAATGTTTTATATGGACACAACCATTAATTGCACATTAAAATATACATTATTATTTTTCATTTGTATTGCTTAATTAAAATTTCATCAGACTTCCCCTTTAGTGTTTTCCACACCTTCTTTTCCTTACTAAGAGTTATATTATTGGGTCATATGGAATTTCTATTGATAGGTGTTAGTCTTTTTTTTAGTTTTGTGGTGGCCAGACTCAAACCCAGGGCCTTGCATGAAGATATGTGGTACAACACTGATCCACATACCCAACCCCTCTTCTTTTAGATTTTATGGGAGTTTTGGTATTGGCCTTGGTTTTGGGATTATACCTGGCAGTGTTTTAGGCTACTCCTGGCTCTGTGCTTAGGATTCACTCCTCACAGGGCTCAGGGGTTCATAGATGATACCAGAGATCAAACGTGGGTCGGCCGGAGCAAGGTAAAAATGCCTTATCCTGCTTCCAGGAATGACTCCCATCCTTCTTACAGGTGTGTGTGTGTGTGTTTGTGTGTGTGTGTGTGTGATCCTTGTGTCTCCGTGGAACTAACCAGCCCCAGGGAAGGCCAGAACTTTCACCAATGGGACCCAAGGCACACAGCCTTGAATCCACCCCTGGAGCACTTGTGCCCTGTGCTTCCGGAAATGACTCCCATCCCTCCTTCCTCCTACAGGTGTGTGTGATCCTTGCGTCTCTGCAGAACTAAGAAGCCCCAGGGAACAAGCCGGAACCAGCCACCCACATCCCAAAACTCAAAACTGCTAGAACACTCTAGTGTCCGCGTGATCTACTTACTATCTATCTTGCATGAGGTACCAGTGAACATTTGTTTCTACACTCCTTGCCACCCACCCAAACTATGCAAACAGCCCAGACACCTACTAACTGTACTATCTAGCCACCCAAGAACGCACATTTGCAACCTACAATAGTCATGGTAAAGCAACGCTGCTATCCCTCCAGCCCTCTATTTTCAGATTTTGAAGTAATCTCTTTACTCATTTCCACTGTGGTTTCACAGATCCACATTTCCTCTGTAGTATGTGACTTATTGTTATCTCCACACCCTATTCACTACAGGTGGTTATCAGCCTTTTTGATAGAGGTGATTCCCAAGATGGAAATGATCTTTCATAATGAGTTGATCGACATTTCACTATAATAAGTGAAATTGAGCACTGTATCGTGTGCCTGTGGCCATCTATTCATTTTCTTTAGAAAAGTATCTACATAACTGTACATACTTGCTTATACATTTTGTACATATATGCTTACACATAACTGTGCAGCCATCATTACAATCAATTTTAAAATATTTTAATCACCCCATTACCCATCACTACATATTTCCTCCCTTCTAATCCCTAAACACCACTAATCTATTTTTTGTTTCTACAGATGTGCCTGTTTTTGACATTTATATAAATGTGGTCTTTTGTGACTTTTTCTCTTCTGTGTTTTCAGTGTTTTCAAGTTTCATTCATGTTTAACTAACATTATCAGATTTGGTTTCCATTCTTTGGCTGTGAGAATAATGTTCTAGGTCACTTTTGTATAAATTACTATGTGGACAAGTTTTCAATTCTCTTAGATATTTATCTGGTGTGAAAGTGCTGACTCATGGTAAATATATCTTTAAAAAAATATCTTTGGCAACTGCTAGACTGCTTTCCTGAATGATGCACTATTTTCCAACCCTCCAGTATTGCTTGAAGGGTTAATCTCTTCACATCCTCCCTGTTACCTATATTTTAGTGTATTTTTGTTTTGATTTTTGCATATGGTAAAGATAATTGAGCTTTATTTCAGGTAGTTATTGTTTTCTTTTTTCTTCTTTAAAGAAATATTTACCTGTTTCTTTGTCTATTTTGAGTTGACAACTTAAAATTTAAATTTGAGTTTTGTTTTGACTTTGGGATTTGTTTTACTTTTTTAAATTTATGAAACTTTGGGGTCAAGGTTGATATGGACATCCCCCTTTTAAAACATTGCATTCCTTCATCCAGTTATTTTAAATACCATATATAAGTGATAAACAGGTAGCATGTGAAGAGCCGAGCTAGTGTGTTGATGAGTACTGAAGGCAGGATTCTTCAGGTGTTCGGGTCTGACTTTTGTCTGGGCCTGGTGCTGTTACCTTCTTTACCGACGAAATGGCATGTCAGATTTCAGAAGGAAGAACGTTGGGAACGTGGGGCTGCCATTTGCCAATGCAGCCGGGTACCACAGTCACACCTGCAACACTTCAAGGGGGCAGATCTGTATTGTTCTCCAAAAAGACTGGACCAGTCGAAGGAGAAGGAGGAGGAGGGGGAGGAGGAGGAGAAGGAGAAGGAGAAGAAGGAGAAGAAAAGGAGAAGAAAGAAGAAGAGTAAGAGGAGGAAGAGGAATAAGAAGAGAATTTGGAATTTGTCAGGAATGACATATCCGGCCTGCGGAATTTGGTTATGTGGGCAGGTGGGCGTGGCTATCAAAGAGATCTGAGTAAAAGTCATGGATAATCTTCTCCATTGCCTTTCTGGAAGATGTGATCAATCCATCAGAACGTCGGAGGGCAGTCATCTTGTTCTTATTGTTGGCGAAGGACAGGCGGGCAGTGCGAATGCTTTTCCAGGCTTCTGCTGCATCTTCCAGTATTTCTGCTCTTCTCTCTTTCAGGTCTTCCTTTATCGCTTCTCTGCACTGCTTTGCAAGCTTGGACGTTAGGTGACCTGAAGCTCGGGCCTTGCCATGTTGGTGAATGAGCTCGAGAGTTTCTGAAGACAGGCGTCCTTTTGTGTCTTTCTCTCTCTCTCGGCATTCTTCGCACAATCATGGAGGTGCTGAACCAGTTGGTTGTATTCTTCATCAATGTCATCAATGATGGTATCTTCCCATGTTGCTGCAATGGTGCCAAAGAGTTCCCAGTTGGTGGTCATTCTGGAAGTTCTCTTCTTAGATGTTACAACCTTTTATCCCCGTTGCGTGAAGTAGAATTTTGCACGAAGGAGACGGTGGTCCGATCCTGTTTGGAATTTGGGGACGACAGCAACATCGGTCAGGCAAAACCTTCAATTGAAGATGATGTGGTCAATTTCATTGTGGAACTGTCCACCAGGAGATTCCCATGTCCAATGTTTCGCTTCAGTCTTCTGGAACTGTGAGTTCCCATGAATGGTCTTGGTGGACATGATAAACTCAGATAGTCTCTCACCCTGTTTGTTCCATTCTAGGCCATGGGTCCCGATGTGGAGTTCTTTGACCAATCTTCTCGGCCCTATCTTGGCATTAAAATCACCGACTATGATCTTGTAGAAGGTGTGATCTTTTTTATAGAACTTCTCCAGTTCCATGTAGAATTTCTCAATTTCATCTTCCTTGTATGTTGATGTTGGTGCGTAGACAACGAAGATAGAAATTGCTGGCAGTGGGCCACATCTCTTCAAGTGTAATCGTCCTATTCGGTTTGTTAGGCATTCAAATGAATCAATGTTGACGGCCATGTTCTTGTTGACAAGAACACCAACACCACCGACACATCTTTTTGTCGCATGCTCCGAGGAACAGTTCTTCTCTGGTGTCAAATACAGCGTGATGCAACTGATGCCTCCTCATCTCAGTCAGACCAATGATGTCATACTTGATCTTTTGCGCTTGCACCATCAGGTCCTCGATATATGCTTCCGATGCCAGCGTACATGCATTGAAAGTACAGACAGTCGTTTTAGTCCTTTTTCATTTTGGCAGCCTAGGTTTGCCATGAAATTTTATCAGGCACTCCTTGTTCGCCTTTCTTAGTGCTGCTGTATTAAGGGCTTTTTCAGGGTCAGGAAGATAAACATTCTCCCTGCATTAACATATGCCTCAGAGACCTGGGCCCTACGAAAGCAGGATGAGAATGCTATTCGGGTCTCCCAGAGAGGAATCGAAAGAGCTATGCTTGGAATATGACGCCTCACTCAAGTGAGAGAAGGAATCCGGAGTTCTGACCTCCGTCGCTATTCCAGAATCAGGGACTCTGTCTCATTTGCCAAGGTATTGAAAATCAGATGGCCTGGACATGTAATGCGATTTGGAGATGACCGCTGGTCTAGAGCCGTTACTGACTGGATCCCATGGAATGTCAAAAGATCACGTGGCGCGCACCTACAAGATGGTCAGACTTTTTGTCAAGACCCTGAAGGAACGGTTTGAGGCTCTTCATATTCCTGAAGTAACCAGATGTCATTGGGCTACATTGGCACGTGATAGGGTCAAATGGAGATGTTACTGGCACCCACTTGAACAAATTGATGAATAACGGGATTCAAGTGATCAAGTGATATAAGTGATATCCTGTGTTTAACCTTCTTCTGGCTTACTTTATTTAACATGATCTCTTCCAGTTCCATCCATATTGTCATGAAATGCATGATTTCATCATTCCTTATAGCTGCATAGTACTCCATTGTGTATAAACACCACATCTTCATGATCCACTGATCTGTTTTTGAACATCTAAGTTGATTCCAAATCTTAGCTACTATCCCGAGGGCTGCAATGAATAATAGTATGCATCCATTCTTTTGAATGAATAAGAAATATTAACTATATGTTAGAAATATTATATTATTGATAATGTTTACACATCTGGATTAAAAAGTTAAATATTATAATTAAAAATGTCTTATAGATGCAAGAAAATCACCTGAATGATTCAGAACATTAATACAACTAAAATGTTGATTCATTATTATCTCTTAACAAGGTAGGACTAAACAGACCTTTCTTAGCCTAGTAGAAGAGAAACCATGCACACAATGAGTGAGTGCCAAATTCAATGGTAGAGGGCTGAGAAGTTTGTCTTGCCTTTTTTAAAAATATTTTATTATACCACCGAGAGATATACAGTTACAAAGATGTTCATAAGATGTTCATATTGGGTTTCAGTCATACAGGAGGAATGGGTGCTGGAACATTGTCTTGTCTTTAAAAGAAGTTCTAGAAACACTGGTTTCAAGGCAATGAATTCACTAATTGTTCATCAATCTCTGTATTGTTCCTTCAAATATGAATCCTGCTGGATAAAAATATTCTTTCTTGTTTATATGTTCATTTCATTGAACAGGATTAGCAGAACACTAGATGAAGGACAACCATGCGAGCAAGCAGGCTTCCGGAAAGGATTCAGCACAATCGACCATATCCACACAGTAACCAAGCTCATCGAGGTTTGTAGGGAATACAAGATGCCTCTCTGTCTCACGTTCATTGATTTACAAAAAGCCTTTGATTCTGTGGAGACTGAAGCAGTCATCGAAGCCCTAGCCAAACAGGGTGTTCAAACCCAATACATCAAGATCCTTCGTGAGCTGTATTATGGATTCACCACCAGGATCTCACCATTCTACAAAGAAGTGATCACTAATGTGAAAAGAGGGGTTCGAAAGGGTGATACCATTTCACCAAAACTCTTCAGTGCCACCCTGGAGAACATCATGCAACAATTAGAATGGGAAGGAATGGGAGTGAAGATAGATGGTCAGCAACTACACCACCTCTGCTTCGCTGATGACATTGTTCTAATAACACCAAACATTAGCCAAGCGGCACAAATGCTGGCTGACTTCGACCGAGAATGTGGAAAGATAGGTCTACAGCTGAATCTAAAGAAAACAATGTTCATGAAGAATGAACTAGTTCCTGAGGCCCCATTCATTCTCAATGGAACAAACATCTCTGAATGCAGCAGTTATGTGTACCTAGCTCGAGAAATCAACATGATGAACGACCTAAAACCTGAGCTGTGCAGGAGGAAGAGAGCGGCATGGAATGCCTTCAAAGGCATCGAAGAAATAGCTAAAAGGACAAAGAACCTCCGGCTCCGGCACATCTCTTTGACTCCACCGTTCTCCCTGCATTAACATACGCCTCAGAGACCTGGGCCCTACAAAAGCAGGATGAGAATGCTATTTGGGTCTCCCAGAGAGGAATCGAAAGAGCTATGCTTGGAATATCACGCCTCACTCAAGTGAGAGAGGGAATCCGGAGTTCTGACCTCCGTCGCTATTCCAGAATCAGGGACGCTGTCTCGTTTGCCAAGGCATCGAAAATCAGATGGCCTGGACATGTAATGCGATTTGGAGACAACCGCTGGACTAGAGCCATTACCGACTGGATCCCACGGGACGTCAAAAGATCACGTGGCCGCCCACCTACAAGATGGTCAGACTTCCTTGTCAAGACCCTGAAGGAATGGTTTGAGGCTCTTCATATTCCTGAATCAACCAGATGCCATTGGGCTACATTGGCACGTGATAGGGTCCAATGGAAATGTTACTGGCGCCCTCTAGAGCAAATCGATGAATAACGGGATTCAAGTGATCAAGTGATCATTGAGCTCATCTTTTTGTTTTGTTTTGTTTTGGTTTTTGGCCATACTTGGCAGTGCTCAGGACTTACTCCTGTCATCCCACTCCAGAATTACTTCTGGCAGTGCACAGAGGACAATATGGGATGTCAAGGGACCAAACCTGGGTTGGTTGCAATGCAAGGCAAGCACTCTACCTTCTGTGCTATAACTGGGGCATTTCATTGAGTTTTTGTGCTACATTCCTCAATTCTCTTCTGACTCATAGCCTCATTGGATCTGCTATGGATTTCATTGGCTTTCCTTTGTATTTAGGTTCTTTTTTGATCTTGCTGCTTCCAATATTCTGTTTCTGGATTTTGTCATTATGATTATCACTTGATCACTTGACATCCCATTATTCATCAATTTGCTTGAACGGGCACCAGTAACATTTCCATTTGACCCTATCACGTGCCAGTGCTGTTCAGTTCTGTACCCACAAAATAGCATGTCAGATTTCAGAAGGGAGAACGTTAGGAACAACATATCCATCCTATGGTGGATATGTGGCACGTGGACGTGGCTATCAAAGAGATCCGAGCAGCAATCTCTATCTTTGTTGTCTACACACCAACATCCACATACAATGAAGAAGAAATTGAGAAATTCTACATGGAACTGGAGGAGTTCTATAAAAAAAGATCACACCTTCTACAAGATCATAGTTAGTGATTTTAATGCCAAGATAGAACTGAGAAGATGGGCCAAAGAACTCCACAACGGGACCCAAGGCCTAGAATGGAACGAACAGGGTGAGAGACTATCTGAGTTCATCATTTCCACCAAGACCATTCATGGGAACTCACAGTTCCAGAAGGCTAAATTGAAACCAGAAGGCTGAATTGAAACGTTGGACATGGGAATCTCCTGGTTGACAGTTCCACAATGAAATTGACCATATAATATATTCAATTGACGGTTTTGCCTGACCGATGTAGCTGTCATCCCAAAATTCCAAACAGGATCGAACCACCATCTCCTTCATGCAAAATTCTACTTCACGCAACAGGGAGAAAAGGCTGCAAAGTTTAAGAAGAGAACTTCCAGAATGACCACCAACTGAGAACTCTTTGCACCTTTGAGGCAACATGGAAAGATGCCATCATTGACGACATCGATGAAGAATACAACCGACTGCTTCAGCACCTCCATGATTGTGCTAAAAATGCTGAGAAAGACACAAAAGGATGCCTGTCTTCAAAAACTTTCGACCTTGGGGCCGGGTGATAGCACAGCGGGTAGGGCGTTTGCCTTGCCCGGCTGACCTGGGTTCGATCCCGGCATCCCATATGGTCCCCTGAGCACCACCAGGAGTATTTCCTGAGAGCAGAGTCCTGAGCATCACAGGGTGTGACCCAAAAAAGAAAAAAAAAACTTTCGAGCTCATTCGCCAATGTGACAAGGCGCGAGGCGCAGGCAACCAAATGCTAATGTCCAAGCTTGCAAAGCAGTGCAGAGAAGCGATAAGGAAGACCTCAAAGAGAAGAGCAGAAATACTGGTCAGTGCAGCAGAAGCCGGGAAAAGCATTCTCAACACCCACCTGTCCTTCGCCAACTATAAGACCAAGATGACTGCACTCCGTCGTCCTGATGGATCAATCACATCTTCCAGAAAGGCAATGGAGAAGATTATCCATGACTTCTACTCAGATCATTATGATTATAATGTGTGTTTAAGTTTCTCTATTTGGTTCTGTTTTTGATGGGACCCTTTGGACCTCTTGGATTTTGGTACCTGCACTCCTCAATGTTATAAAACTCTTATCTATAACACTTTAAAGAATCACAACAGATTCTTTAAATAACCATTTTAAAACTATATGTTCTTCAATGAAGTTTCCTCCTGTTCTTCAGGACTCCAATTATTTTTGCTTTATCCTTCTTGAATTCATTCCAAGTTTTCTTGCTCTTCATTTATTTTCAGACTTTTTCTATCTCCTATTGTTTTATATAGGTTTCCTGCCTCATATCGAAGCTCATCCATATTTAACTCTGGCCCTTCCCCCTCCATCTTGTCGGGCCTGGTGGCCCTGCCGGCGAGCTGCCCACGGGCCAGCACAGGGCCTCACGGAAGGCTGGGGAGGCTGGCGCTCGGCTTGCGCCGGGCCTAGCTGACCATGGAACCCCGAGGAGGGCAGATGGGTTTTGGGAGTGGGCCCGTCGCCTCTGAGGGGTCCCGGAAGCAGCCGGATGAGACTCGCCCACCACACTAGCCACCATTTTTGCTGTCCGGACGCTGCGAAAGCGGCCTCAGACCAGATCAACAGAGCAAAGCCAGTTCGAGCCCAGGTCGCGCGGTCCACTAAAATAGTGAAACAGTAATGTCTTTTTAATGCATTGCAGTCAACGAAGAGCAGGAAAGTTTGTTGGGAAGGAGATATAAAGAGGAAAGAAATGACATACAGAACTTCGCCAAGTGGTTGAGGTGCGGGAGGCGGGAGGGAGGTGGGGACATTGGTGATGGGAGATGGGTTTGGGCGGAGGGTGCGTGTTGGAACACTGTATAACCAAAGCTCTACATAGCATCTTTCAATAAAAAAAAGGTGGAATCTTCCACAAACATGTGGGAATCAGTGGTTGGGTAGGACAGAGAAGAGAACAGTGTGCTAATATTTGTCAAAAATGATAATACCAGTCTAGAACTGAGCATTGAATATAGGAAAAAAGATATACATGATGATCTCTGAATGTATGTATTGCAATCCACAATGTGTAAGAGAAGAGATAAAGAATTTGCCATAGAGGTGGGCTGGGGAGGGGGGGAGGGAAGTGGGGACATTGGTGTTGGGAAATGGGCACTGGTGGAGGGATGGGTGCTGGAACACTGTATGACGGAAACCCAAACATGAACATCTTTGTAATTGTATATCACATGGTGGTGTAATAAAATATTTAAAAAAATATTTAACTCTGCTGTCCAGACCTTATTTATATAATTTTTATATCATCTAGTATATTTGTAATTCTATAATTTCTGATTGCAATTTTCTCATTTCAGCTCTGTACTTTATTGTGCTTTGCTATCTGTGCCACTGTTTCTTTGAGCTCATTAAACACCCTTAATATGTGTCACTAGTCATTTCTGAGAGTTTACAGACCTGGTTGGTACTGGTAGAGCTTTCTGGATTATTAATTTTAATTATTGAACTTGGTGGGCATTTACAGATCTTCTTCATTGGGTTTTCTGTTCTCTTGCTGTGCTGAGTGTGATTATTTGTAATTACACCACTCCCCACCCCACCCACCACACACACCTCAATGGAGTATCTGACGGATTAGGCTGAGAGGTATAAGAGTGAGCAGAGTGCGATGTTATGAAGAAAGTTGATATGTGGTCTGGAGGCTTAGGAAATGTGGAGGTGGACCTGCTGAGATGGTGAAGGTTGAGTACAAGGGGTGCCAGAAACTAATTGGAAGGGAGGGGAATCACTTTCAAGTTCCAGTTCGCAAAAAGACTCCAGGATGTGAGAATCTAGAGCAATTTATATTAAAACTGACAATAAGTGATGAGCTCATTTAAAAAAAAAATTTAACCACACCCAGCAGTGCTTGACTGACAGCTTGGAGGATCACTCCCAACTGTGCTGGGGGACCACATGGTGCTGGAGATTGAACTCAGGCTCCAGAATGCAAAACATGTGGTCTTGCTTTGTCTCTTTCCTCACTCCCAGTGATAAGCAACTTTTCAAGTCTCTATTGGCTTTCTGTATATCTTACTTGGCATAAATTGGGTCTTTTATGGGTCAATTATTAATCTCTATTACTACCAGACTCTTGAAGTTAGTCATTGTGTTTAGACAAAGTGATTTATTAACCCTGGATTCATATTCCACTTTTTTAGTGTCCAGCAAGTGTATGATTTGGCAAGTTGCATAATTTTCCTAATACCTCAGTTTTCTTTTTGTTTTTGTTTTGTTTCTTTATTTTGGGGCCACACCCAGCTGTGCTAGGGCTCACTCATGGCTCTGTGCTCAGGGGTCACTCCTGGTGGACTCAGGAGCCATATGGGGTCTCAAAGACTGGGTGTCAGGTCAGCTGCATGCAAGACAAGCACCTTACCAGTCATACTATCTCTCCAGATCCCTATACCTCAGTTTTCTTATCTGTAAAATGGGTGTTATGATTTCTTATCTTTAAAACACATTATAGAATGAGTGTAAGAATTAAATAATGACTATTAAGCTCTACTCCATAGCTGGAACTTAGAAAACAATCAATAAATGTTAGTCACTATTTTAGTTATGGCTGTATATTCTGTTGTATCTGTAATTCATACTCTTATATGCAAATGAATGAATATCATCTTATGTGCTCAATGAATATCTGTAGATTAATAAATGAGGGAACAAAATTATTTAAGCTTGTTTATAGTTGTTACATGGTTAGTCATATATGTAAGATGTAACAACTCAACTACTGAATATAAACCTAAGTATATGGATAAAAAAGATATTCATTCAAAATTATCAAAATAGTCACCAAGGAAAGCACTTCACCTGATGTGAGAAAAACTCTTACATGAAGGGAATGCAATAGGTGAAGTCTTAAGGATGCTTTATAGTTCTAACAAATGATTAGCCAAAGACACTAAAATTTAAAAACACTTTGTGGTATTTGAACACTCTATTATTAATTGCGAAAAAGTCTGCATGTTAGCAGAGGAGACAGATTTGGGGAAGATACTCAGAGAAACATTTTAATCTTCAATTCTATGACAAGATAAATAGGGGAGAGAGAAGAAATGCTAAAATTGGAAACAGCATAGCTCATAAGGTGCTTGCCTTGCATGCAGCTGGTCTGGTTTCAATTCCCAGCATCTTAGATGGTTCCTGATACCAAGCAGGGGTGATTCCAAAGTAAGTCAGAATAAGCCCTGAGGGCAACTGCATATGGCTCCTAAAACAAAGGAGTGCAATGGTAATCAAATTTAGGCCTTAACAGACAAAACAGACAAAATGAGTGCAGTCTCATTCCAGGGGCCTGTAAATATAGAGACCAACTCTGCCTCATGTTGGGTTGAAAGACTGTAGCACCCTCTGCCTTCAATGTTTCCTTTAACAGAGAGTATAGAGGCAGAGATTTGCATCACATGTGGTAGGAAAATAGCAAAAACTTTGAACTCTTGGCCACACTGGGTAAGCCAAACTGAAAGGGATTCAAAAAAACACAATTCAATTCGTGACTAACTAAACTATTAACATTCACTGATAGTAGATGAGGAGAAATGGAGACAGAGAAGGAAGAGAGATGGGGTGGATTGGAGGACAGCTCCCTCCTATGGAGCTGCAGACTCAGAACTAAGTTCTGATCAGTGGGACGAGACTGTTAAAGCGTCATCACCGAGCACAAGGAAGGCCTTGGGCCCTCTAGAACTAGGGTGCACGGCTGGCTTTGGTGCCTCCATGTCTGGCCCCTTGCACCTACCGCAATGCTGTGTTAATTTTCAAAGCTAAATATATGTGTAAGGATTTAATCCTGGAATGTATTTGTGAATAAGACATTGATAAGCAGTTGTTTTATAGTTGATAATGAATAAAGTATTTTATAACTTCTTTGTTTAGAACCATATATAAGACCTCAATGTGGGGAATAAAATTACTGTATGCTGGACATGTAGTCACGGCCTCATTCTGGTCAAACTGTTTCTAGTCTAGCATCTACTAGAGATGCAACAGGGTGAAATAAACTGGTTCTTTACAAAGAAGATTTCTAATTAGAGGTGGTTAAAATGGTGGGTATAACCTAGAACTGAGCATTAAATAGAGGCAAAAAGATACACATGACAACCCTTTAATGTATGTTCTGTAATCCATAGTCTGGAGGGGAAGGAAAAGAGAGAGAGAGAAATGGAAAGAAATAAAGAACCTGCCATGGAGCAGGGCTCGGGGAGGGGGAGGGAACCGGGGACGTTGGTGGTGGGGAGATGGGCACTGGTGGGCGGGATGGGTGCTGCAACACTGTTTGATCAAAAACCAAATATGAACTTTTTAATTGTATATCTTTGTAATTTTAAAAATAAAAAAATTTAAAAAAAAATGGTGGTATAAGTCCAGTTTAGGAAGCAAGATATCTTTTTAATTTACTTTTTCTTTAAGACATCATGATTTACAAAGCTTTTCATAACAAAATTGTTTTGGCTGGGGCCAAAGCAATAGCACAGCTGGTAGGGTGTTTGCCTTGCATCACGACCAACCGGGGTTCGATCCCTGGCTTCCCATATTGTCCCCATATGGGACCACCAGGAGTAATTCCTGAGCAAAAAGTACAGGAGTAACTTCTGAGTGTCACTGGTGCCCCAAAAAGCAAAAAAAAAAAAAAAAAAGAAAGAAATTGTTTTGGATGTATAATGCTGCAACACCAATCCCACCACCAGTGTCCCAAGGGGGCCCTGGCATCCCCAGCCTGCTCCTTGGAAGGCATATAACAAATTCATAGGCATATAACAAACTTATACTTTTTATTTTTTTATTTGGGGTACCACAGTTTACATACTGTATCAGTAGGATTTTGTATATTGAACTTTTCCAACACTACATCCCTCTAACCAGGTATCCCCTTCCCTCCACCACTGTCCTAGAATTTCTTACTAGGTAGCAAGACATCTTGATATAAGCAAGAATGAGGACAATTAGTATAAATCTTGGGCGTTAAGACTCAGAGCAAGGAGCCTGAACTCATGACAGCTCAGAAGGGGGAAAAAAAAACAAACAAACCTTTTTTTTTTTGCTTTTTTGGGTCACACCCGGCAATGCGCAGGGATTACTCCTGGCTCTGCACTCAGGAATCACTCCTGGCGGTGCTCAGGGGACCATATGGGATGCCGGGATTGAACCCGGGCCGGCATGGGCGGCCGCGTGCAAGGTAAACGCCCTACCCGCTGGGCTATCGGCTCCGGTCCCAAACAAACCATTTTTAATGTAAGAAATTGTGCCATCTTGAGTAGAGATCACCCTTAACTTTCTCTTTGAGAACCATGATCTAACAAATGGGAAAGAGTAGTAGTTATAACATTATCACTAGTAGTAATAATTGCTATTTATGAAGTAGTTACATTGGGCTAAGTGCTTAACACTTCAGATTTGTACAACTTTATGAAATAGATAATAGTCTTTGTAATCAGACGATGAAGTCAATGTTAAATAAAGCAACAAAGTCAGGATGAAATTAAGATAAATCTGATTTTCAGAGGTGGAATTTATATCTGACAAAAAAGCCAAAGACTGTACTTTACCCATATGTATACAGTGGCTCCCAGTTATTTTGATTTATGGAAGGACTCATATTTCTGCAGTGGGTCCTACTAGGGAAGGGCATTTAGGGTCAACATGCAGGCATACTGATAGCTTTTCAATAATGTTCTAGTCTGGAGACATCCTAAAATACTGCCAAGTTGATGTTAAGAGCACTTTAAAATAGTAAAGTTCTGATCAGATAAATCTGTCATGTACTTGCCCATTTCCCTTTAAATCTATATCCCTTTCCTTAGGTAAAAGCTTTATATTGTGGCCCTTTCCATCCAGACTCTCCTGGACAGGTGTCTCTCTGGCATATACTTCAGTTAGTCACCGATTGGATTCCATTACTGTAAAGACAGCCTCAGGACGTAGCTTGTCTTTCAGAACTCTTTAAGCTACCAGATCTTTTCAAACACCAGGAGATGCGGCTAAATTTAATTGCATCTAGTTAATGAGAGATGTGTACACTGTGGTTGAGATAGAGAGGTTTTACTATGATGAGATTCTCAAATGGTCTATTTAATTGGATTTTGGGGCCACTACTTTTGGTCTTCTGGTGGTGCCAGAGATCTATCTGGGGGTAGGTGATTATATGCAAGGTCTTAACATCTGCACTATCTCTCCAGCCTAAGCACTATCTTAATACCTATAATAAGTACTACCTTAACACCTGTGCACTTCTCTAAGTATTACCCTAACACCTATACTATCTCTCCAGTCAACTCTAAGTATTCTTAACTTTTCTTCAAAACTGCTTGCTATGTATTTCCATCCCCATTTAATGGTAGTGATTTATCATCTTTAACTCTTTTGGAGGGAGGAGCATTCCCTAACCCCTGCAATACCCAGTACCTCTTAAAAAGACCTCTTCTTTCAAGAGGACACTATATTGATTTTTTAAAATTTTTTTATTATACCACCGTGAAACATACAATTACAAAGGTGTTCATAATTGGTTCTTGGTAATACAGTATACCAGCACCCATCCCTCCACCAGTGCCCCATTTCCACCACCAATGTACCCCACCCCCCCCGCCCACCCCATGCTGCCTTAATAGCAGGTACCCCAGTTTCCTCTCTTTCTCTGTCTCTCTCTCTGTCTCTGCATCTCTCTCCCTCTTCTTTTTACACATTGTGGCTAGCCCTGCAGATATTTAGTTTATCACTTAAGTCTCGTTGTGTATATTCAACGGTGAGTTTTAATCCGCCATTACCATTTCCCACATTTAGTAAAACACTGGTATCTATTTATGTCGTATTAATGAATGCAGTCATTCTATATCTGTCCTTTTCCTTCTGACTAATTTCACTCAGCTTGATAGTCTCCATGTTCATCCATTCGCAGGTAAATTTTATAATTTCATCTTTTCTGACAGCCGCATAGTATTCCATAGTGTAGATGAACCACAGTTTCTTTAGCCAGTCCTCTGTTCTCGGGCATTTAAGTTATTTCCAGATTCTAGATATAGTGAATAGCGCAGAGATGAATAAAGAACTACAGATAGTGTTTCTGCTATGTGTTTTTTGGTCTCTCGGTATATTCCCAGGAGTGCTATTGCTGGATCAAATGGGAGCTCAATGTCTAGTTTTCAGAGGAATGCCCATATTGTTTTCCAAAAGGGCTGGACCAGTCGGCACTCCCACCAACAGTGGATCAGAGTCCCTTTTTTCCCCACATCCACGCCAGCACCAGTTGTTCTTGCTGTTTTGGATGTGTGCCAGTCTCTGTGGTGTGAGATGGTACCTCATTGTTGTTTTGATTTGCATCTCCCTGATGATTAAAGATGAAGAATACTTTTTCATATGCCTTTTGGCCATTCGAATTTCTTCTTTTTGGAAGCTTCTGTTCATTTCTTCTCCCCATTTTTTGATGGGGTTGGCTGTTTTTTCTTGTGGAGTGCTACCAGTGCCTGATATATCCTGGATATTAACCCCTTGTCAGATGGGTATTGGGTGAATATCCTTTCCCACTCTGTGGATTGTCTTTCTATCTTGGTCACCGTTTCTTTTGAGGTGCAGAAGCTTTTTAGTTTTATATAATTCCATTTGTGTATCTTTGCTTCCATTTGCTTGGTCAGTGGTGTGTCGTCTTTAAAGATACTTTTCGTTTTGATGTCGTAGAGTGTTTCTCCTATGTTTTCTTCGATGTACCTTATAGATTCATGTCTGATGTTGAGATCTAGAATCCATTTTGATCTGACTTTTGTGCATGGCGTTAGAAGGAGGTGTAAGTTCATTTTTTACATGTAGCTGCCCAGTTTTCCCAGCACCATTTGTTGAAGAGGCTTTCTTTGCTCCACTTAATATTTTTTTGCTCCTTTATCGAAGATTAAGTGGTTGTATATTTGAGAATGTGTTTCAGGATACTCAGTTCTATTCCATAGGTCTACAGGTCTGTCTCTATACCAATACCACACTGTCTTAATTACAACTGCTCTGTAGTAGAGCTTGAGGTTGGGGAAAGTGATACCTCCCATCTTCTTTTCCCTAAGGATTGCTTTAGCTCTTCGTGGAGTTTTATTATTCCATACAAATTTCAGGAGTGTTTGTTCAATTTCTTTGAAGAACATCATGGGTATCTTTATAGGGACCGCACTGAATCTGTATAAAGCTCTAGGGAGTATTACCATTTTGATAATGTTAATCCTTCCGATCCATGAGCAGGGAATGTCTCCATTTCCTCAGGTCTTCTTTTATTATTGTTGTTGATTTTTTTTTAAACATTCCCTTCCATAACCATAACTCAAGGAGCATTTAAGCTTTGGTAGTAATAAGAGGCATAAGATCTAGTATAAACTGTTATTCTTGCATAAAAGTTATTCTTTTTTAAGGAAGAAAGACACTTGATATTGATTATACACAAGTGCTTAACATTTGAAGGTATAAGCTCCATTAAAGTGTTTAATTGTCTTATTTTTGGCTTTTCACAATTATAAAAAGTAACCAGAAAGCCTGCATTTAGGGCAGGGAGGAAAAAACCTGCTAATTCTTTTCTTTGAGATTTTTAAACATATAATAATCTTTATTTGAATGCTTAGCACATTAAAAAGTCCAATTAATGATATTATAATAAAACCTCTTATAGATTTATTCAAGTCTCTATGTGGCCAGTAACTATTATATGGTAATCCCTATGTTCCAGTCGCTTAGTGTTTGTCAACAAAACACTACTATTCTTATTGACTTCAAACTCATAGGAGATATATAGGAAATGATTAAAGATGTATGTAATAAACAAGTTATATGCATTTTAGAAAATCTTACAGCAATGAGGAAAGGGAGGTAAGAATTTGGGATGGAAGGTCCTATTGCAATTCCAAACTGGGTAAGGGTGTGGTAAGACAGTGACAACATCCTAAGTAGCTGGCACATGAGCAAGGATTTAAAGGAAATGAATTCACATGAATCCAAGATAAAGGGGAAAGAAATTGCCAAGTCCCTAAGACAACAGAAAGGTGCCATTGAGGAGCATCAAGAAGACCTGTGAGGCCCATGGCAAGGAGGAGAGCAGAAAGGTCTGGAAAGAGAATGCTACTTAAATCAACTATTTAAAATGTTATGATGGGGGCTGCATTAACATACATTCTCCTGCATTAACATACGCCTCAGAGACCTGGGCCCTATGAAAGCAGGATAAGAACGCTATTCGGGTCTCCCAAAGAGGATTCGAAAGAGCTATGCTTGCAATATCACGCCTCCCTCAAGTGAGAGAAGGAATCCGGAGTTCCGACCTCCATCGTGGTTCCAGGATCAGGGACAGTCTCCTTTGACAAGGCATCAAAAATCAGATGGGCTGGACATGTAATGCCATTTGGAGATGATCGCTGGACTAGAGCTGTTACCGACTAGATCCCACGGGATGTCAAAAGATCACGTGGCCGCCCACCTACAAGATGGTCAGACTTCTTCGCCAAGACCCTAAACGAATGGTTTGAGGATCTTTGTATTCCTGAAGCAACCAGATGCCATTGGGCTACACTGGCATGTGATAGGGTTAAATGGAAATATTACTGGCACCCGCTCAAGGAAATCAATGAACAACGGGATGTCAAGTGATCAAGTCATCAAGTGATGGGTGGCTGGAGCAATAATATGCAGGTATGGCATTTGCCTTGCATGCGGCCGACCTGAGGTCTATCCCCTGCATCCCATATGGTCCTCCGAGCTCCACCAGGAGTAATTCCTGAGTGCAGAGCCAGGAATAACTCCCTGATCATAGCCAGGAGTGACCCAAAAATAAAAAATAATAGTGATGCTAATCAAAAGAATAGATAAAATGTTATGAGGATCCCAGCGTCCTAAAGACATAGCAGGGACATTAACTTTTACTGCATGTCATGGAGACTGAGTTTTGACCATATGAGAACATGATCTGACTTGGGCTTAAATGCATATCCCTGAAAGCTATGTGGCTCATCCACTAGAAGAAAGGAAAGGCAAATGCAAGGTGATAGATATGAACTATACCAGTGATGCAGGAAATACATGCCAGGGTCACACATGGGGTTGGTCAGGAAAGAATTGAGAAGTGATCAGATTTCAGTTAGATTTTGTAACTAGAGACAATAGAATTTTTTGGTAATATCCATGTGAAATGTGAGAGCAGGGATAAAATATCAATATGCATAGATTAATATGATATAGATTAATATGCTATTACTCTATAACATATATGAAGCTGGAAATTTAAGTGAAAGAAAACCATATACAAAATATTTATACTGTATGATTCTATGCAAATAAGTCCAGAATGGACAAATCATAGCTACAGAAAGTATATCATCAGTTGAGAGGGGCTTGGAGAACAGGGAGGAATGGGGAAATATTGTTAATGGGAAAGAAGTTACTTTTTGGGGAGATCATCATAATCCAGAATTTGATGTACCTACAGATAGAATTAGATACTTAATTGTACACGTAAAGTAACGGGTAAGAACTAAAAACAGAAAAACCTGCTAATTCTACGTACTAAAATCTGAGTCAGGGTTTTCCCAATTTTTTTCTTTTTTTTGCATTTTGGATCACACCCGGCAATGCTCAGGGGTTTCTCCTGGCTCTGCACTCAGGACTTACTCCTGGCGGTGCTCGGGGACCATATGGGATGCCGGAGATCGAACCCGGGCCGGCATGGGCCAGCCGCGTGCAAGGCAAACGCCCTACCCGCTGGGCTATCGCTCCGGCCCCTCCCAATATTTTTTTAACCTGTGGTAAAAACCTCTGCACTGAGCTCCTAAATTCGTCAACTAATCTAAACTACTGACAAACCGCCCTCTTGGCTCCCAAATTAACTGCATCCTCCTCCCAGTCCCCGGATTACACAGATGCATTTTAACAGCTAAAATGGCGACATGTCCTCTGTCCACCGAGGGAACCAGGACGAGTATTATCTGTTTAATGGATGGAGAGACCTAAATCAAATCCCTTGTCCCAGGAGTTCCCAAGGCACGGGGGCTGGGGGTCCATTTTTTTTCTTTTGGGTCACACTTGGAGATGCTCAGGAACTCCTGGCTCTGCACTCAGGAATTACTCCTGCGGTACTCTGGGGACCATATGAGATGCAGGGGATCGAACCCGGGTCGGCAGCGTGCAAAGCAATGCCCTACCCGCTGGACTATCGCTCAGGCCCCTCAATTCTTTACGCAGCTATCTTCTCTCTTAGAAGACCGACGCCCCTCACTTCAAATTCCTGGGGTTTGCAGTCATCAGGCAAATATTTTGTTCTCACCGGATCCTTTTGGCCCGGGACCCCACTCCCTAAACTGTAACCAAAGTGGGCGGGCGGCACACGTGACGCGTGGATTTTTCAAGAGGAAATAAAAGCCTTCACTTTGTCAGACGCGGAGGTGAGAGCGGACCGAGGCACGCACTCTGGAGGAAATAACACGCAGCGGCACGCCCCCTGGCCGGGTTCAAAGGGCAACTTCAGGCCTCTCCTCGCACCGCGCCTCCCGCGCCACGTCGGGGTGGGTGGGGGTAGCCCTGGCCGGAGCTGCGCGCGCACCTCGTAGCCCCGAGTCGCGAGACTTGGCGGGGCCCGCGAGAACAGGACCCGCCCCACTTCCGAGCTTGCGCTCTCTTCAGGTTCCGGGCGCGGCCAAATTCCGGGCCTGTGTCGCCCGCGGCGCTCCTCGGGGCCAGCGCCCTATGGAGGCCAGGATGGAGGACACCGGGCCGCCGTTGCCTCCGGTCGGGGAGGCCGAACTGAACTTGTCCCGCTTTAGTGTGTCCCTGGAGACGCTGGAGTCGGAGCTGGAGTCGCGGGGCGAGGAACGGCGCGGCGGGCGGGAGGCGCTGCTCCGGCTGCTGATGCCTCACAACCGTCTGGTGTCGCTGCCGCGGGCGCTGGGTAGCGGCTTCTCGCACTTACTGCTCTTGGACGTGAGCGGCAACGCGCTGACGTCTCTCGGGCCCGAGCTGCTGGCGCTGAGCGGCCTCCGCACGCTGCTGGCCAAGAACAATCGGCTCGGCGGGCCCGGCGCGCTGCCCAAGGGCCTGGCGCAGTCGCCGCTGTGCCGCAGCCTGCAGGTGCTCAACCTCAGCGGCAACTGCTTCCAGGAGCTGCCCGCCCCGCTGCTGGAGCTGCGCGCCCTGCACACTCTCAGCCTAGGTGGCAACCAGCTGCAGACCATCCCGGCCGAGATCGAGAACCTGCGCAGGTGAGGGGCGCCCTGGGCAGCTGGCACGTCAAGGGTCTTACTCTGGTCTCCTGGGCCTTGGGCACGGCGCAGCCGTCTCCCGGAGCTGCAGGGAGGATCTAGGGGTGCGACCGCGTAACGTGTATTGCGGGCCTCCGAGGGGGTGGGAGCGGGGGGGACATGCAGGGCAGCTTTTTCGTCTTTGGGCTCCCGGGAGGGAGGGAAGCTGCTTTTCCGGAATGAGAACTGTAATGGCCCTTCCGGAGTACCCCGGCGTGCGGCGTGTCGGTCTGAGTCTTCAGGGGCTTTACAGTTTTTGTCCTTCAGCATGGCATGGGACGGGGACGGGGGTGGCCGTCTGGTTTGATCCTGCTGGCCTATTTCCCCCCCCCTTATCAGTACAATCTCGGTTGCTGTTTCCCAGCATTTCGCAGGCAGGAAGTGTTGGATGGATGCAGCCGGTCTCTTGAGGTTCGCGTCCCTCCGCCTCAAGTGTTGTCTCCACCTGGCCAACTCCTCATCCTTCAAAACCTAACTCCAGAGTCGCTCTACGTTCTTTTCTTGCGGCTTTCTGGAAGACAGTTAATTCCTTACCTAAACTGTATTTTTCTCTACGCTCCATGTTGCTGTTCACTCTTTTTGGTTGGAATTCCATGCTTGAGGGTCCTCGATTCACCTACCTATTGATTATTCAGTAATTGTTGAATTGCATGGAAAGAGGAAGCAGAAAAAATTGAGTAGTAGGAATCCCGAGGGGGTTAGGGAGAAGCAAGAGCAAGTGTATTTTCGTAATTGTGTAGCTTACATCTGTAAAATATTTTTATAGACTTTGTTGAATTTTCTGAAATAATAATGTTTAAAAAGCCTGAGAATCAAGTGTAGTCGAACAACATTGGCCTGAGAAATGCTGAGTCCTAGCCTTAGGCAAGCCGTTTAATATATTCTGAAAACAGCCTTCTAAATTTGCACATGAGACAGTTAGGACAAAATGACCCTATATCCACGAACAGGTATTTGTTGAGCACTGCTGTGTTTACTGTCCTAAGTGGTGAGGATACAATTAATGAACATATACTTACTTTGCCCTCCCCTTGTGGAGCTAAGGGAGGCCATAGTAAATCTTAAAAAATAAAAACTGTGTTATTTACTTATAATTGGTCTAAATTCTGTGAAGACCTCTGTGCCTTGAAATAGCAGAGTCCTGACTTAATCTTGTTATTTGAACAAGTAACATTTGAGCTGAGCTTTCTGGAAGAAGATTAAGAAGTAACCCAGAGCTGGTGGGTTCCCAGAGCACCTCCAGTTAGTGTTAAAGTAATGCATTCAAACATCAAAAATGTAGATGGTAGTCACTCATTTAAATCAGCATGGGGTCATGTGGTCCACACAGGTGAAAAATGAGTAAATGGGGGGCCACAACATGAGACTAAGGCAGGATTGAAAAGGAAGGAAATAAGTGAGAAAAACGTTAAGAAACACTGATTTAGGGGCCCCTCACGCAGTGCCTAGAGTGATCCTGTTTACTGCCAGGAGTTGTAACACTTAGCACAACTGGGTGTGACCCCCAAAATATGGATAACACAACTCTCACAGCTAAGCACATGCTTTGTCTATAAGCAGTCTCAGGTGTGATCTTCAATATTGTGTGGTCTCCCAAGTATCACTAGAAGCAAATCTCAGATACCTACTCAGGAGTAACTCTTTTTTTTTTTATAGTTGCAAATTTTTCTATTCTTTTTTTTAACATTTTATTATACCACCGTGAGATATACAATTACAACGTTGTTCACGCTTGGGGGTTTCGGTCACAAAGTGTTCCAGCACCCCGCCCTCCACCAGTGCCCCTCAACCACCACCCATGTCCCCAATTCCCTCCCCCTCCCACATCCTGCCTAAATGGCAGGTTCTTTATCTCAGGAGTAACTCTTGAAACCACCAAGTGTGGCCCCAAAACAACAACAAAAGAAACATTGACTTAAATTATAAGGTACCTAAAGACATTTTGTCTTAGAATATATGTGCACAGCCCAGACCACATGTGTGTTATATACCATCCCAGGTTTCCTTTAAAACAAAATCCATGTTTTCAGACATTAATATCTCTCATATTTAACATGGATCACTTTCTCTGTTTAGTGTCAGATTGTGAGTTTTTCGCTGGTCCCCTCAACTCCCCATTCCACCCCGCCACTTCCCCGTTTCTTTTTAATTGTCTTAGTGTGGTGCAGGTTGCTAGAGATGATTTCCCCATTTATGCTTTTATTTTGTTGTTGCTTTGAGGGGAGGAAGATGTCACAAACTTCCCTGTGGTGCCAGGCTTCTTACCTGTTGCAGTTCCTGGGGTTATACTCAGTGATGACAGGGATCGGACAAGGGCTTCATAATTTTGAACACTTTAATAGCCTGTAGTGAGTAATGCTGTTTGAAATGACTCAAAATGGATCACTTTCTCTGTTCCTACAATGTAGGAATGGTAACTCAAGAAAACTTATTTATCAACAAATAATGTAAATTTTCTTGTTTTCCCTATTTGTTTTCTCTGCATGCAAATATTTTGTTTTAGTTCCAGTTCTCTTCAATCAGCTGTGATTAATGAATATTATTGTTGTGTTTAATGTCATTTTTATTTAGGTGGACAAAGAAAACATTTTGACTTGTTTGTGTTAAAGATGATAGCACTTAGGGGGGTCTACTATATTTTCTTGCTGATTCATTGTTGGTAGAGGAAAGACTTCAGTATCCCTAAGTATTGAAGAGCTGTTTTTCAAAGAACTCTTCTGAGGTGAATCTCTAATACAGCACAAAAAGGAAAGGAATTGTATGCATTTTTTGAATGATCTTGTGACTTGGGTTCACAGGCACTGATAGGATGGATTTGTTTAGTTTCTGATTGACAGGTATGGTGTTGACAAGCACAAGAACCTTTAAACGATGATTTTTCTTCAGTTAAACTATAATTTTCTTCTTAAAAACTGGAAACGGTAGCTGTGTTTTAGAAAGGTAATTTTCACATATTACTGAAAGGTCTTAGGTCTATAGGAGCTTTGGAAATATATTTGAGTTTCAGTGTGAGAACTAAGCCTGGAGATAAAGATAATATCTCATTAGTGTGCTCATTTATAAAAGTTGTATATAATTTCAAAATTATGGGGTTATATTTTAGAACATCATATTCTTTGCTAGCTTCATACGGAAGGTTTGGCATTCTTTGTATCTTTCTAGATTTCTTTACTCTTCCAATGCTCTGAGAAAATAGAAGTTGAGTGCTCAGAACCACCAGAGAGAGTTTCAAAATTGGTTTCTTTTGATTCCTGGCTTGATAGGACAGTATTAAATTTTGCTGTTTAAAAATACTCATCTCATTCTCCCCTTGGTTCACTTTTTTTCCTTTTCTTTCCACTAGACTATATTGTAAGTTGTTTTTACATTGAATAACTTTTTTTTAAAGAATTGCCAGAATTTTCACCATATACTTTTATCTTTAAAATGCTTTCTTTTCAAAGGTAGTTTCTCTTCTAAAAACTATGGAATGGAATTCTAAAAACTCCATTCAGGGGCTGAAGAGAAAGTATTACAGGTAGGGAACTTGTCTTGCATGCAGCTGACTTGGATTCGATTCCTTGTGCCACATCTAGTTTCCAGAGCACTGCCAAGGATCACTCCTGAGCAGAGAGCCAGGAGTAAGCCTTGAGCACTGCCAGGTGAGTCCCCAAAACAACTACCGAAAATGCTAGTAAATTGCATCCCATCTCCTTTGAAAATTTGGATCTGAATAATGAGTAATGATACTGTACATAGTAAGGTTAAAAATTCTGACATGAACCTTTTGTACTAGTGGTCAGTCACTTATGAATAGGAAAATTTTAGTTTTGTGTTCAATTGACTTTTTGCTATCAGGAGATCTTGGGGGAGGGTGGAAGTGAGGGACAGACCACAGTTGAAGTTGATTACTTTTACTAAGCAATAGAAATATAGACAGGGCCAAAGCGATAGTACAGCGGTAGGACGTTTGCCTTGCACGGCCAACCCGGGTTATCTCCCGCATCCCATATGGTCCCCTGAGCATTACCAGGAGTTATTACTAAGCGAAGAGCCAGCAGTAACACCCAAGCGTCCAGGGTGCAACTACAATAAAACAAAAAGAAATATAGACAAATAACAATCTTGAAGAACTTTACACCATAATAGGAAAATTGCTCTTTATAAGATCGAATTTTGATCTAGACCTTTGAGCTGTCTCCCTGGGCTCTTTTTTTTTTATTTGGCATGGGAGAGGTTGGCATTGCCAGGAATCCAATGCAGGCTTCACACATACAAGGCAAATGTAGTACCACTGAGCTAGCCCTATTTATTATTTTTTAATAACAAAGTTTCAGATTTAAGTTGACCTTTTATCCTCACACATAAAGGAACTAGAGATTATGAAATAGAACTGAAACAAATGGAATAAATTATTCCTGGGAAAATACATACAATAAGGTACTTTAGATATAAGGGAATTTAAATACATAAACTTAAGTGAAATAAGTTTTATTAATGAAATAAAAATAAAAATAGGTTGTTTACACATCGGCATTTATGAAAACTTCATAGGAACTTCATAGGACTTTATAGGAAAATATAAAAATTATTTTTTTGTGCTAGGGATTGAACCCGGGGCTTTATATGTAAGTTATTTGCTCTCCTATTCAGCTATACCTGTAGACCTTTAAATAAAATTATGAACTCACAGAACTTAATAGGAGAATGAAGTCAGCTGATAAACGAACCAGCTAACTTAAGAGCTTACTGCCACACTCTCCTAAGAGTTAAGTTGAGAATTGATTAAGATTACCTATTAGGAACTTTGGAGAAAGAAGAAAACATAGGAAAGACAAGTAATAGAGGCTGAGTGACGCTGCTAATGAGATCTTGACGGATAATAATAAAACAAGAATAAGGATCAATTAAGAAAAGATAACAAAGGAACAATCATAATACTGTAATAAGGTAATGAGTGTAGTCTTAGTGTCAAAGAGAAGTAATCTAGATTTTATTTGAATAAATAAAAGAAACAGTAAAGTTCTAAGTAAATAAAAATCAAAACATCAGAGGAATTGAAGATTAACAACATGTAGGACTTGTGCAAATGAGCTCAATGGGCTATATGCGTGCTTTGCATGTTGGAGGTACTATTCAGTTCCAGTTCTCCAGGCCTCAAATCACCCCCCCACACACACACACACAAAGCTTGATAAGCACAATAAAAGAGAATTGAAGGGTTGTGGGCTATATACATCATGGTGATAGAAAACACAACTCTTAGCAAATTTATGTATCAGTTGCAGTTATAATCAGAATGTCTTGATGAGCTTCAAGAGCTTGAGTTTATGGTGTATTTCCTAAAATCCTAGGTAAGTGTCTAGTTTATAGTTGTTAACTTTAGCACTTTGGAGAAATTTAATGATAATATCCCATTATTATAATAGCATCCCATACTATTCTATTTTCAAGAAGAGGAAACAGGAGCAAAACAAGATGTAAGTAATGTGTCCAAGTTCTTATACAAGTTAGTGATAGGCGCTGGGATCAAATGAAATAAACCCAAGCAAAGTAAAATTTGTAGATAGGATAGATGATCAGGAAAAATGTATTTCAAGGCAGAAAGGTTAGAAGAACAGAGGTGGTCAGGGAAGATACCTCAAGCTTGGCATGCTAGAGGCCTGATTTCAATGCTGGGCACTTAAACTGAGCTGGAATTCCCCATACACTGAGCTGGAAATAGCCTCCAGTACCAACCATATATGACCAAAAAAAGTGTGATCTCAAAAAATGGAAACAAGAAGAGAAACAAAAAATACTTCATGTACATTAAAGAACACATGAATAAGAAATTTGAACTTGATTATGTCTGCACTGCAGCTTATATACTTGAAGGGAAAAGCAAAAATTAATAGAACTATTATAAAGTTCATCAGTAAATGCACAAGACAATAGCCTACTGCTGAGAGTACACCACCTGCACAGCAGAGCCTGGCAAGCTACCCAAGTCGTATTTGATCTGCCAAAAACCAGTAACAATTATAGACCTCATTTCCATGACCTGAAGGAATGATTTGAGGCTCTTCATGTTTCTGGAGCCAGCAGATACCCTTAGCACACTAGCACATGACAGAACGTATGGAGATGTTACTAGTGCCTGCTCGAGCAAATCGATGAACAACGGGAAGACAAGTGATACAAGTGACAAGTGATTATGGAAAGAAGGGATACTTGTTATAGTCCAGAATATCAAAGCAAGAAGGCAGAATAATGCTCTGGACTATAGAGGAATAAGGTTAAACAGACTGTAAAACAGCAAAGTTTCCCACAAGTTCCTAAGAGAAATCACGTAAGAAATATGTGTCAAGAATAAGAACAAGCAATTAACTAAAGATGTATAAAAGGCTAAAGACAGGGATTCTTCATTAATAATTACAATAAATGCCAGTTAAATGAGCAAAATGATATAATCTTTCCTATCATGTATTAAAATAATTAAAATAGGTGATGATTCTAAGTTTTGGCCAATGATTACTCTTGAAGCTTGGCAAGGAGTATTCTTTTTTTTTTTTTTTCCCTTTTTGGGTCACACCTGGCAATGCTCAGGGGTTTCTCCTGCCTCTGAACTCAGGAATCACTCCTGGCGGTGCTGGGGGACATATGGGATGCTTGGGATCGAAACCGGCCCGGCCGCGTGCAAGGCAAAAGCCCTACCCGCTGGGCTATAGCTCCGGCCCCAGGCAAGGAGTATTCTTGAAGTCTAATTATAGGCTGAGCCATGACTCAGCAGGAGAGTTATGCCTGACATGTGGAGGCCCAGGATTTGATCTCTTGCACCACTGAGTGCAGTGTGGAGGTGTCAAAGCAGTAGTATAGTATAATTGGCTTTTACTTGACTGACCTGGGTTCAATTCCCCAGCACCTCATATAGTCCCTGAGCCAGGAATAAGGCCTGAGCACTGTTGGGTGTGACCCAAAACCAAAAACAAACAAAAAAAATAGAGGAATGCTAATTGTGGGGTTGTAATTAGGTATAAGAAGTCATGCTGCAGCATGACTTGGCTTCATTTTTAAATTAGTGCCTTGCAGCCTAAAATCTACCACTTCTCCTTGGGAACTTATATTTAGCAGTTCTGATTGAGACCTGGATGGATTTTGTAGTTTTAAAAATATTGTAGATGATTCTTATCCCAATATTTTGGTTTTAAACGTTTAAATATTTACTATGGTAGTGGAGGTATTTTTGTATTATGTGTTTGCAGTCTCTGGAATCACAGTCAGGGAGGAGCTTCACACATGCTGGGCATATTGAACTACATTCCCTGTAGTATCCGTCCTATTTCTTTTAAGGGTGTTAAAAGAATGATGCAGATGACTGAGTAGATTTCATCAGGAGACAAAAATAACTAGGAATAGAAGATCCATGTTTCCAAATTTTATTGTTTGAATACACACACACACATATAATATTCATGTTAATGGTATCTATATAAATGTAAAAAGAACTGCTGCCGTCATCCCCACAGAAATCTTTTGGAGTAAATCTTCAGTTATCAACACAAAAAGCAATACATTGTTACATTGTGGTGTGATATTACAGTGTCTAAAATGTTAATTTACTCACTCTTAGAAAATAGGATAATTACCAAGAACTTGAATTTGATGCTAGCAGACTTCTTTAAAAAATAAATGTGATAATAGCCAGAATCTGGAAGCAACCAGAGTGCTGAGAATCTATGACTGGATAAAGAAGCTTTTGGTACATCTACACAATGGAATACTATGCAGCTGTTACGAAAAATGAAGTTATAAAATTTGCCTATAAATGGATGGACATGGAGAAGATTATGTTGAGCGAAATTAGCCAGAAGGAGAGAGACAGATACAGAATGACTGCATTTATTTGCATAACATAAATATATATGTACATATTATGATACCAATATCCAAGATCAAGTGAAACATGTATCAGGAGGTCTTGTCAAAGGTGGAAATTATCACAAGCGTGGGGAGTCAGAGGCTAGGTAAGACAGAAAATGGAACAGTGTGCTAACAATTGTCGAGGGTACTAATGCCAACCTAGAACTGAGCATTAAATAGAGGCATAAAGATACACATGACAACCCTTTAATGTATGTTCTGTAATCCATAGTCTGGAAGGGAAGGAAAAGAGAAAGAGAGAGAAAGGGAAGGAAATAAAGGGACCTGCCATGGAGGGAGGGGCTGGGGGGGGGAGAGGGAACCGGGGACGTTGGTGGTGGGAGATAGGCACTGGTGGCGGGATGTGTGCTGGAACACTGTATGACCAAAACCCAAATATGAACTTTTAAATTGTATATCCTTGTAATTGTAAAAATAAAAAATTTTAAAAAAAAAATAAATGTGAGAAATTTGCTACCATGAAAGCAAAGAAGTATAGTGTTTTTTCACACTCCCAAAAAGGCAGGTAACTTCCCCATTGCCCCAGAGTGCAACAAATCTAAATTTATTAGCACAGAATTCTCCATTCTTAAAATCTGACCTCTTCCCTGTCTTATTTCTGGATTCCTCAATTTGAATTCTTTGTCCTTGTTAAAACATAAGTTCATTGTCCATTAAAAACGCTCTCCTTCAATCTCGCTGGCTCCTCCCAACAAGCTAGGTTAAATTCCTAATAAAAATAAAGTTGTAACTCCTTGGGGGAAAGCATTTCCTCTGTCCTCAGAAATCCAAACCAGTATGTCCTTGTTTTATTTCTGTACTTTAGAACTCATTTATGAATTATCCTGCTTATATTTCAGTCACCTTTTTGGCCTTGTTTTAGGTTTATAATATTTGCTCACAGTGGTGTGTTTGGTCCATTTAACTGTAATTACAAGCTTCCTAAAGATCGCATGATTTGAGTCCAGAGATGAAACTGAGTGGTGGTACACTTACTTGCCTTGAAAACTGAGGCCCTTGGCTGGGAGAAAATGGGGGGGGAAGTACATGGTGTTTTTATAAACTGTTTAGCACGTAGCAAATCCTGTGTTACACATTTGCTGATGTAATGGCTGAAACATGTTTGGTGTGATAAAGGCATGTCTTGTCTAAATTTCGTTCTTTTTTTTTTCAGCTTAGAATGTTTATATCTTGGAGGAAACTTCATCAAAGAAATCCCACCAGAATTGGCAAATTTGCCTTCATTAAATTACTTGGTATTGTGTGACAACAAAATCCAAAGTGTGCCACCTCAGCTTTCACAGTGAGTAGTTCTCTAAATTTGCATAGAAAACATCTGCTTTTATTATTTTCCCACCTTCATGTACATGTTTTTATGTAGGGAAAAAATAGATTATCCTCAAAGTAAATGGCTCGCGAGAATTATAATTTTCAGGTTTGCTCTGAATTGGTTACTTGGGAGTGGGAGCAGTTCCCAGGCATTGCTCAGGGAGTCTGGAATCATTCCCTGCAATACTTGGGCCAGTGGGTCCAGATGGTACCCTGTTGGGCCTTTCTCTTTGGGACTACTGGGGGCAGGCAGGAAAGCATGTGGTGCCAGAGAGTGAACTCTGAACCTTGCATATGTCTTCGCTATCTCCCAGAGTTCTGAGTTGCTTCTTTTCAGCATTGTTTTTAAGTATTCTGGTTTTATTCCTCAAAATATTTAGCTTCTTAATCTAAAATAGTTTGGGGTTGGATAGTACAGGAGATAAGGCACTTGCCTTGGATGCAGCTGTGGTCACGCTAGTTCAGATCCTCTGTACCACATATAGTTTCCTAAGCATCATCAGGGGGTCAGTCTGAGCATATAGCCAGGAAAAACCCCTGAGCAAAATCCAAAAAAAGAAAAAGTTTTAATTTAACATAATTTCCTCCCAGGATTTATGAGATGTGTTGATTTCATAGTTGATATTAAGCATTCCTATGATGTGAAATTTGAAGGCTCTTGATTCTGTTGCACTTAAAAGATTTCCTCTTCTAGGTATCTGAATGATAAAGCATCTCAAAAAAATAGAACTAAATCATTTTGTAACAGATCAGAGTACTCTAACTGCTCATAGTTTTCAGGTACATCTAGTTCTAGCACTTTGTTTTTTTAAGTATTGTTGGCATTAATTGCTTAGTCTGTGGAAATAGTTTTCTTCACATAACTTTATTGGCAGTTATCTTTGCTATAAATAACTTTTATATGTTGCATTTATTCATTCTAGGTTGCATTCCCTTTCGTTCTCTCAGTCTTCACAATAACTTACTGGCGTACTTGCCTCGAGAGATCCTCAACCTTATTCATTTGGAAGAACTGAGTTTGCGAGGAAATCCTTTGGTTGTTCGTTTTGTTAGAGATTTAACCTATGACCCTCCAACTCTCCTAGAATTAGCTGCACGGACCATTAAAATTAGAAATATTTCCTATACTCCCTATGACCTTCCTGGAAATCTTCTTAGATACTTGAGTTTAGCCAGCAATTGTCCAAATCCAAAATGTGGAGGTAAGTTTATTTCCATGTCTATTTTCCATTCATTTACTTAATTTGTCTTCTTTCTTCATATGAAGTTTCTGTGTACCTCATCTTTTCATCCTCTACTAGAAAGGATGAACTTAATAAGTTCATTGACTCTCTCTCTCTCTCTCTCTCTCTCTCTCTCTCTCTCTCTCTCTCTCTCTCTCTCTCTCTCTCTCTCTCAATATTTTCCAGTCTGAGTATCAGCTACCTTTATAGGTAAAAGGTACCATTATAGGTACCTTTATATTATTCAAGTTACTTAAAATGAGCCAAAAGTCCCAATTTCATGCAAACTAGAAATTTGTGTTGCTGTAACGTCATGGTTCAGAATTTCTTGGTTAGATCATTTGGAGAGAATAAAAGATAAAATATAAGTGAGAATAGAGAAGTCAAAGTACTGTTGGAACTTGTCGGGGTGCTCCCTGGGGTCCCCGACAGTGCCGGGAAGCGAGTTCCCTTCTACCTCCGAGCCGGCGAGGAATGGATGAACACTCAGGAATCCGATGCAGTTTTAAAGGCTTTACTTATCACAGGTTCAGGCATACAAATCAGCAAAAGGAAAAACCCGATGTTTAGGATTCCAGGCTAGAACCCCAGCCACGTGTAGGCCAAGATGGTGACCACCACGTGTAAAACTTCCAAGGGGAATAAACGCTCACAAGGCGAGATCCCACAGGGAAGAAGACTGGGAGGAGCGGAACCGGCTAGTTTATATACCCCCTCCCCCCAACTCAGACCTTCCTCCCATTGTTATGGAAAGCAGGGAGGGTCCAATGCCCTTAGGTAATCCCTCCCTGCATCTCACCTAGGGCCTTTACTGTGCTAATGTTTTGAGCCAGGAATGCCTTTGAAATGTAGAGAAGGGGGTTTCTGAGATGGCATGTCACTGTACCAAAGATCAACACCAATGCCAGTTAAATATTTCTCCAAGCCTTCACAAGTCTCCTCTACTTCATTGTAGTTTTATATTTTATCAGGGGAGCCATGCTTGTTTGTTTGGAAGCAAACAGCATTTCTCTCTGGTCTAATTACTTAGGTGTCCTACGTGGCCAGGCTAATATGCTGGTAAGATCTAGCTAGTCCCACGATGATTGTGATTGCATGGGAGAATATTTATACCAGCTAGTACAGCATACATGGTCGGATAAACTGCCACATTTAGACTACCCCCTTATCTACGGAGTAATTTGCGGGAGGCAATCCAGAGCAGATGCAGCGGCCCTTAGGAGTCCTGCAACAGAAACTAAGGAGGGAAAGAGTGCATTTAATTAGATCTGGAAAGGATAGAACAAATTTTAACTCTGCTTTGAATTTTTGTTCACCTCTTGCAGTCTCAGGGGCTACCCCAGCTCAATGCTCAGATCTGATCCCCGGTGCAGTCTCTGGCCATATGGCTTTGACACACCTGATCTCTTCATGCCAGGGATCATGGCATGGGCTTCACGCAGGAATACTCCTTCCCCCCAATAGTATCTCTCAGATCCAGGAAAGGAAACTTTAGAGACGCATAATTGTAGGTGAAATAATATTGACACACATACAACTAGGCACGTAGTAAAGAGAAAGTTGAAGATATATTGAGGCCAGATTATGAAGGACTTAAAGTGCTATGTGTGTGGATGAGTTGGTAACAGACCATTCTATTTTAACTTCTTTCCAAACTGCTTTTTTAAAAATCTGGTTTACGAGGGAGTACAGAAAGGTTATCATCATAGGAAAAACATAAATTATTGCTTTTGCTGAGGAAGTGCCGCGCAGTGGTTGTAGGAACAACGTGACAGTTTTCCTTGAATGTTCCGTTGTGCCTTGAAAGTATTCCAAGTTCAGAAAGAAAATGATGTGAGCTCTTCAAATATTAAAGAAAGAAAACTAAAGATACTGTTTATCTTTAAAAAAAAATAGATGATACTCTGCCCTGATCTGACTGTTCACTCACCTTTAGAAATGCATGGTGCTATCCAAATTGGAATTACCTGAGCTTTTCGGTGATTCGCCTTTCCTAAGTTGGTTTTAGCACTGGCCAGGGGCATCATTACACCACATACATGGCCTATAGTGAATCTTTACTTTTGTAGAAATAGTTTACTTTTTTCTTTTAAATGGTTTCTTGTTTTGAGGGGTAGTTACACTGAGTTGTTCTCAGCAGTGCTACTGTGGGTAGTGCTGTAGGTGAAGGATACATGATGTGCCTGAGGTTCCTGTATGCACAGTATTCTGGCCATAAGTGGATTTCTTAATGGCTTCTTTAATCTACTAATGTGTTACGAAGTACAAGAAGCCCTTGATAGTTTAAAACACCATGGTTTACAAAGTTCATAATGCATTTGTTACAGCATTCAATTTTCCAACACCAATCCAACCACCAATGTAACCTTCTCTCCATCAGTGTCCCCATTTTTCCAGCCATCTTCTAAGCTTGACCCTTTAGCAGACCCAAATAATTGACTTTGTGTTGCTTGTTAAAGCTAAATGGCAAATGAAATTATCAAAATAATACTTCAAAAATTTGTGAAAATTGTTATATCTCACCATGGGGACATTAAGGGTTTACTAAGCTGCTGTTGCTAGTTGAGTGTTTTATGTTAATGTTTTTATTGTGCTAAGTGGGCTTCATTGCTTTCCCGTCTAATTTGATGTGATCCTTCTGGGTTGTCTGTCGCATTTGAGATGTCATACAAATAACTTCAGAATAACTGAGCAGTGAGCTTACACAACAGCAGTTGAGGAATGTGGGTGTGGCTGCCAAGGCTTCTGGAAGTGGGTGGGAGCTGCCTACCCCCACTCCAAAAAGACCCTGGCGTTCTCAGCCTGGGGCTCAGTTTGGCATCTCTGCAGAGTTCAGCCATGAGGTGATGAAGTCCAACTGTGGACAACACATTGTGAGGATTTTGTTCTAAGTAAGATATCATGAGTTTGCCTTTTTTGTTTAATTTGGTTTGGGAACTCCATCCATTGGTACTCTTGGAACCAGCAGTGCTAGAAATCTGCTCTGGGCTTCCTGTATGCAAACCATCCATTCTAATTCTTTGGGTTTTTTTTTTTTTTTTTGGGTCACATCCATGCTCAAGGGTTACTCCTGGCTCTGCACTCAGGAATTACTCCTGACAGTGCTCTGAGGACCATATGAGATGCCTGGGACCAAACTTCGGGTCAGCTGCATGCAAGGCAAATGCCCTACCCACTGTGCTATCGCTCCAGCCCCCATTCTAATTCTCTGAACTGCTTTTCCAACTTGAATTTCCCTTTGTGAATTACACATTTTAGCTTTAGAAATCACGGCAAGCCTGGCAAGCTGCCCGTGTCGTAATTGATATGCCAAATACCAGTAACAATTATGTTAGGTCATTTCCATGACCTAATACAATGGTTTGAGGCTCTTTATGTTCCTGGAGAGAGCAGATGCCCTTGGGCTCTACTAGCATGAGACAGGACATATGGAGATGTTACTGGAGCGAGCTCGAGCAAATTGATGATGATAGTGATAGTGATAGCTTCAGAAAATAGATGGGGAATTATGGGGGGGATAGGAAATCATTTTTTCTTGGATTACATCTTTTTATTTTGGTCCTTTGTATAATGTATATTGAGTAGTTGTATCACTGGGTACTTAGGGTAGATTATAAAATTTGAGGTTCCTCTCCAAATTGGTGACAGAATCCGAATTCTAGATACTGTAGTTTTATCAGTCTTCGTGGATTAGAGATGCACAACATCTTTTTTAAGGAGCAGCTTAGAAGCCCGAGTCACAGTGACCTCTGCTTTCCTCTCAGTTCTAGCTGTGTTTTTGCTTAACCAAAGGACCACTGTTCAGGAGGAATCAAAAGAGCGGAACACTGGTTTTATCCTATCTAATACCATAGTTATGTGAAAGTCACTTAAGATCAGTAGTGAAATAGCTTTTGAAGTTTGTAGATTTGGAGCCTCTGGAAATGGATAATTGCTTATTTCTTTCCATTTTGTTTTCCCAGTATATGTGAGAACAAGGGTTACCGAAAGTTTTCTCCTTCAGTATTTAATACAGCAACTGATTCTTTAAGGTCCTTGTTAAAGTAGGCTTTTATCGGGACTGGAGAAACAGTACCGTGGTTAGGGTGCTGACCTTGCATGCGGCCAACCTGGGTTCGATCCCCAACATCCCATGTGTTCTTCCAAGCCTGCAAGCTGCAAGTAACCCAAGGCACCACTGGATGTGGCCCCAAAACAAAATGAAAAAATAATTTTTAAATCTAAAATATTGTAGGTTAGTACTGTGAAGTGATTTGTGAAGGTAGAGGGTAGGGCATTTTGGCTGTCCTTTAATTACCACGAGCTATTGTCACCAAGTAATTAGAAACAAGCCTAGTAAACAGTGTGCTTTATTGTTCTTTAAAAATAAAGTTCCTTATTAGTGCCAACCTAGAACTGAGCATTAAATACAGACAAAAGGATACACATGACAACCCTTTAATGTATGTTCTTTAGTCCATAGTCGGGAGAGAGAGAGAGAAAGAGAGAGGGGGGGGGGGGGGGGGGGGGGGGGGGGGGGGGGGGGGGGGGGGGGGGGGGAGGGGGGGAGGAAAACGAACCTGCCATGGAGGCGGACTGGGGGAGGGGAAGGGAACCGGGTAGTTGGTGGTGGGAGATGGGCACTGGTGGAGGGATGGGTGCTGGAACACTGTATGACCAAAACCCAGGTATGAACTTTTTAATTGTGTATCTTTGTGATTATGTATCTCACAGAGGTATAATAAAATACTTAAAAAAATATAAAGTTCCTAGCTTTCACTTCTTAGCCAAACTACCATATTTAGTACCTTCTAATATGCCTATAAACATCTATAGACACAACTACTAGTTCTTTTTGATATTCATAGAAGGCAGTGGCATTTCTTCAATCCGTTGGAGAAAAGACTGAAAAAGAAGCTGTGTCTGCTTTTTAATGAGTGTGTTTTCTTTTTTTTAGGAGTGTACTTTGACTGCTGTGTCAGACAAATTAAGTTTGTGGACTTCTGTGGGAAGTATCGCCTCCCACTAATGCACTACTTGTGTTCTCCAGAGTGTTCTTCCCCTTGCAGCTCTGCCTCTCACAGTTCTACATCCCAGAGCGAATCTGATTCAGAGGATGAAGCTAGCGTTGCAGCACACAGAATGCAGAAAGTTCTTCTTGGTTGAAAAGGGTGCAGGATTGTATGAAACACTGGAAGAAAGCAAAGAACATGCAAAGGTGGTTAGAAATTAGACTTTGATCATCCCTAAAAATGTCTACATTTTAAATGTTTGTGAAAAGAAATTGAGAGATGGTAAAAAGATTCTGTATTTTATCCATTCATCAGTCAAGAGTCCAGTTCCATGTGTGAAGTCTATGAATATGATTCACTCTTTAGTCAGTTTGAATTTTATCGTTCCTAATTTCTATTCCAGTTTCTCATGAAATCAGGCAGCAGGATAGAATGTTTTGAAGAGCATGCTATAATAAACCATGAGTGGTGTAGCATGACAGTTGAGATGAAGAAAGAATCAAAACATACTGTTACCAAAGCAGAGTTAATTCCTGAGTTGTCTTTGGGGTTAGCTTGAACTCTGTTTTACAGCAGATTAGTCCTTTCTTAATTTATGTTATTTTATTCTCCTTTTATCTGTGTGAGTGGTGTTACCCTCACTGAATCCAGCAGACTCAATTGTTCTCTCATCATAGCAAGGATTTAGAATTAAGTCCAGAAACTATGCAAAACGCATGTTCACAGAACTGAGTAACAGCTGTATCTGACATCTTAGCTCACACCAATCTTTTAAACTTTACTTAAACCCCGTGATTTACAAAATTGTTGATAGTATTCTATTGATTGAAGTATTCAATATTCCAATACCAATCCTACCACCAATATACCCTTCCTGCCACCAAAGGTCCTCATTTCCCACCTACTCCCCATGCCTTCTCCCTTAGCAGGCACTAATTATATTTATTAACATTTATCTTGGAATGGTATTGCTAAAGTCATGAGTATACTGAGTTGTTGCATGCAAATTGGACCACTTTGTCACACCAATCTTAAAGGTGGTTTTTTTTTTTGGCTTATGAATGAATACAAAAATAATTTTTATGACCCTTTTTGGGTCATACTAGACCATGCTCAAGGGTTACTCCTGACTGCACTCAGGAATTACTCCTGGCCATGTATGGGGGACCGTATGGGATGACGGGGATCAAACCCGGCTGTGTGCAAGGCAAATGCTCTACCCTCTGTGCTGTTGTTCCTGCCCCAAAAAATCTATTTTAAGCTTGAGACTCCATTCTGAACAGTTGGTTCATAAGATGTAATACTCATTTTTGATAGAGAGATCTCATATTTCTTTTGACAGAAAAGATTGTAAGTTGGGAAAACCTCTTTTGTATCTTCGGGAACATTATTTTTAAAATGTTAACAATAGGCTGTGACTCCTTTGTACTGGACTATAACCTACATTTAAAAGAAAAACATTATAAGTTAAATTGGAGGCAGTGATTAGTGTCTGTACATAGTAAAACATTTCCAAAACTAGTTTAACACCATAGAATATATTTTTGAAAAGTATATTGATAAAAATTGTATACTAGGGTGGATGTGTTATTGGGCCCTCCTGGCAGTGCTCAGGCGCTGTTCCTGGCTCTTCTCAGGAGTCATCCCCTGACTCTGTGTGTGTGTGTGTGTGTGTGTGTGTGTGTTGGGGTGGGGGGGGGGAGAGTGGAATAACAACAATATGCAGTGCCAGAGATTGAACCAGGGTCCATAAGGCAGATGCCTTACTATCTCTGGCCCTGACAAAATATATTTTGAATGTTAAATATGTCCTCATTTTGTTAACCATTTTTCTGCTATACTTTTTTCATTGCTATTAGAAATGACCAACTTATTTGACTCTGCACTAGAAATGAAATAATAGTATAAGTCTTAAGTTGATATATATTCATCATTCTGTAATTAGTGAGTAATGATTGATTTGTTGTTAAATGTTGCTTATACAGTAATCCACAGGTCAGAAAGGCATTGGAACCTCAGGTGTTCTCCCTTCTTCCCTGGCATTTATAACTGGACATAGCATTTCTTTAAAATTGTTGTAATCATTTGTATGTGTTAGGTTTTTTAAAAATATGTACTTTTTATTTTAGAAGAAAATAAGTAAACTGTAGAATAGGTTTTTTTTTTTTTTTTTAATGTTCATGAAACATGAGAGTTTCATGACTGCAGTCGTGGAACGCTGCTATGATGTAAATTCCTTCACCTTTTGTAATAGAATGAGATTCTTCTTTTGATAATATTTCTGTGTAAATATGAGTAATCCAATATGTTTGTATTGCCTCACAAAGTATTAGACAGGTGAATATATCACAAAATAGAAGTTAATAGAAAGTCTGTTTTTCATTTGAATTCCAGCAAGCTGCACATTGTAAAAATAGGAAAGTTTAACTAAGTTAACTTGGGTAGGACCTAAGCGCCAAGCCAAAATAATTTCTAACGTGATTTTTATTTTTTTGGTTAAGATATGAAAAATGTTTTTTTCACGGAAAAATACTGTATTAATTGTAAAGTACATAAATTGATTAGACCATTTTTTTTCTGTCGTAGGTTCTGCAATTTAATTCCTAATTCATTATCAGACTGACCTAAGTTATAGTATGGATAGTTTCCTAAGAGATAATTAGTCTTCATGAAATAAATTAAGTGGTAGGCTTAATTTCAGCTTATTTTTTTTCAGGCCTTTTTTCAGCTTTTCAGGAAAAAGGTGTCTGACTGATCTTTTATATATGTAGTTACAGCTAGAAACAGCTCCCTAGTTTGTTATGTAATACAGATGTATACCTAAACTAAATATATAAAACTAAATGTGTTTCAACAAAAAAATTTGTTAAGGGTTCTCTGTATGTACACTTAAGCCTGGTGTCAGTATGCAACTGTCTTTGAACTACATTTTAACTCGTGGTGTTAACTTTTTTTTAAATCTTTGATGTAATCTTTTATAAGAGCTGCTAATTCAGATGAGAACTGTCTAATTTCTCCCCCACCCTCATGTTGTATTAGTGATTGTAGAAATTAACCAAATGGTAGGATGATCTAGGGAACTGGATCAATTTCAGAACCATATAGCTGACTTGTGGGTGGAGGGGTGAAGGGTGGAGGGGCATGGGTTCACACTTAATGTTTCACGTGGACTGTATCTGGCTCCTCTGGAAATTGAACAGAAATCAGTGTGGGGACAAGTTGCTTATCCCCTGTACTTTCTTTCCAGCCCCTGATTTTGTGCTTAAAGTGATAATCTTTATTCTTTCAATTGCTAAGTAACATATTTATATTTTAACTACAGATAGTAAGTTTAATATTGTTCTACTTGGACAATTCTAATGAACAAAAGTTGTGGATAGGGCTGGAGTGATAGTCTAGTGGGGAGAGCGTTCACCTTGCACGAGGCCAACCTGGGTTTTATCCTCTTTGTCCCATATGGTCCCTTGTGCACTGCCAGGAGTAATTCCTGGGTGCAGAGCCAGGAATAACCCATGAGCATCACCGAGTGTGACCCAAAAAGCAAAAAAAAAAAAAAAAAAGTTGTGGATAAAACTACTTAACCAAAGTCTTTTTTATAATGGGATTTTGAGTGATGACATTTTTTTTTTTTAGTGATGACATTTCAATTAATTAAATTGATTTGAGGGATAATTTTTATTACTAGATTCCAATTCTCAGTGTCACCAACCAGAGACAGTTCTACTCTCTCTGTAAATAGGAAGACTAGCTGATTTAAGTATTTTGCTGCTGGTCTAAGTATGTGGTATTTAGGGTTCTCAGTATTCCCTGTACATGAGTGGGGAGGTTGACCTGAGGGTTGTAGGAAGTTTAGAAGGGAAATACAGGACTTCACTCTGCACTGAATAAGTCTCTACTAAAATTCCTCCTTGAAATTTTGTTAACCAAAGTTAACTTCCATTATAAATTGTACCTCAAGCTTGAGAAATTCTTGTGTTATTATAAATAAAAATCAAAAATAGTCCACACGAGTGCAGTGTAATACTGCAAAATTACTGTAATAATGCAAAACATTATAATTATCAATTTTAAAAGAGGAATAAAAGCTGCTGGTGTATTAAATGAAAGCGACATTTAAAGCAACATAGGGCAAAAATGAAAAGTCACCAGACCCTCAGGGGTGTTCCTGAACCCAGAAAGCCTTTGAAGTAATAGTTGTTTTAAAATTAACTGGCTCACTACCATCAGAATTTCAGTTCCCCTATGAGACATTGACAAGACTCTTCCATATTGAAGGGTCAGTGCCTCATTAACCTCATTAATCTATGGTTAATGTTTACCTTTTCACTGTAAAAATGAGACACCAGTAAGCAAATAGTTTGACTTTTTTAAAGCATTTTAATGGTAACTTTTCATCTAAAAGTTATTCTAAATATTATATCTAAAAGTTATTCTAAATGCTTACCCTTTGTAAGCAACATTAAGTATACAGCATTATATAAAATTAGTTAAGCTGCATATATTTTAAAATAGTAAATATTTACTTAAATGAGCTATCTTAAGTCAGTGTACAACACGTTTTGTTTTTTAGTTTAACAATAATTTGATGCATGTAATAATTTTCTGCTTCCATTATAATCATATTTGTTTTTGAATTTTAAGACTTTTATCTGGCGGTGCATGGGGACTGCTCCTTGCTCTGTGCTCAGAAATCATTCCTAGTGGTGCTTGAGGAATCATGAGACATGCCAGGGATTGTACCAGTGTCAGCTGTGTGCAAGGCAAACACTTTAATCTATACTATCTCTCCAGATCCCATAATCATATTTTTTTAAGGTAGCAGTGTTATCAGTTGTGCTCAGAATTTATGTGCCTTTCAAATCCTCCAGTTAAGACCCTAAGTTTGGGAAGCTGTGATAAGTTCTTTGTGACAGCCTCACCTCACAGCCTTTTATTTGCATTTGATGAGAGGAAAAGTTGGGGATTTTGAGGAACTTCATCCTCCAGAGCAGCTTAGGGTTGAATGTAGACTTCTGGAAAGGGAGCCCTGATTATGTGCTGTCAGAGAAAGTGAAAGCAATAGGATAAGATTTCCTTGAAATCATTGGTGAAAGGTATTTTTTTCTCTTTTTTTCCCTTAACTAATATATAAAGAGGATATAGCAATTTCCACTAAAGAATAATAAATTCTTTAACAGCTTCACATTAATAGCATCATAAACGATAACTGTTATAAGCCCTAGCATAGTTTTACATTTATTTTGTTTTAATATTTTTTCATGTAAATATCTAGAATTTTTTTTTAATCTCCACTAATACTTGCTAAGAATTGATGTAGAAAATAACAGTCACTAACAAACACAGAGTAATACTAAGTTGGGTGCTACTAGACTTTTATCTAGCATCGGTCAGTTTCAGTTTATTATAAGGACAGTATTCAATATAGTAAGTAGTAAAAGTATTTAGTTTATTGAAGGTTATATACCATCATACCAGAAAGCCATGACCTCTGTTCACCAGAAATTACTTATTTTGGCTGAGAATAAATTGAATGGAATGTTACATTCTAAATTTTAGTAGGGTAAGAAACTTTGATGCTTGACATGGCTATCGCTGATACTAAACACTTAATTGGCTACTTCTGATACTTCATGGACTCCTATGTTAAGTGATTGACATTGTTAATGTTATTGAGAGGGTATATTGATACCCAGTCACTTTATAGCAATCCCAAAATGCTATAGACACAGATTTATATGCCTGTGTCTGAGGCGTGTTGCATGTGCAAACCCACTTTGCACATAACAAAAAGTGGGTGGTATGTTGTAAATAGCCAGAATTTTAACTTTGGTACTTAGAAAATTTGAGACTTTACATAGCGAAAATATGTTGAAAATATGCTTTTACTTTGGTCAAATTACTTTTATTACCTAATTTTTTGATTTTTTTAATTTAAAATTTATGAATTAGGAATACCTATAAGTATATAGGTAATACTAATAGTTGTAACTAGTAAAACTTTGATTCAATAATTAAATTCATTGTGTCAGATGTACATATTGTACTGGTAAATGCTCTTTAAAAAATTAATCTACTTGATAATTCTGGTCCCCGCTCACTGGTCCCCTTACTCCAGACATACAAGAAAAGCAGAATATGCTGTTAAATAATTAATCTCTGAATAAAATATTGTGTCTTGTTTTGTTAAAAGTGTTATGTTAAAATCTGATTTGGTGTTCCAGGAAAGTAACAGTATTTTGTCTAAATTGACAAGATTTACCTAAAAGTTATCCAAACTCTGTATGACATTGGTGTTTGCTTGATTACTTTTGCTCAGAATACCTTTGCTCATTTTCATTGGCTGTTTCAGTGCAGAAGTATATACGCTATGCATGTATTAGCATTTATACAGCTGTGTACAAGAGATTAAAGATGAGTTAGAGGAGCCAGAGTAATAGTATAGCTGGGAGGGTGTTTGCCTTGCACGTGGCCTACCCTTATGCCCAAGTCCTGCCAGGGTTGATCTCTGAGCACAGAGCCGGGAGTAAATCCTGAGCATCATCAGGTATGGCCCCAAAACAAGATGAGTTAAGTTGGGAATCCTCTGCTTGCATAGTTTAAACAGACACATGCTGGGCACTAAGAGATATGTTGGTGACAGCATTTTGCTTACTGAGATTAATTGCTTTTTGCACTTAGTCCAGAATCAAATATCCGTACCTAATCTATAGTAGTATTTATAGTACTAAGTACATTGATAGTATAGTACTTTGTTTTCTGTAGTGCCATAGTTTTGGTGATCCTAGTCCACCTGACATCTTTCTCTGTTCCAGAATTTGAAAGAATGTTGTGGTTTTGAGTTCAGATCAACAAAGTGGGTAGTAAAGACACATTTATGAGTGTATCATAGCAGAGATAGAAACAAGCTTGTAATTCTTACATCGAAGTTTATAGTATCTTATAAGACATAGAGTAAATGCTATAAAATTAGTACATAGAAAAACTTAATGAAGATTCTCTGAAATTTGAGAATACAAGAGAAGAAATCTTGGTTCTGTTTTCCTTTTCTCTCCTGAGATTAACGTCTTTAACCTGTCTTGTTGGATATTCTCTCTAGAAAAAAATTATCATGAGAAAACTTCATTAATTTTAAATAGACACAGAAAGTCAGAACACTTTGGATGATATATGAGGCTTGTATATATCCATCACATCAGTTAACTACCAGCTTCATGAGCAGTTCTACAGCTTTCCCTAGAATGTTTGCTTTCCAGTTTTAGAGATCTGAGACCTACTTGCTTGTTTGAGATGGAAAATTTTATATCAAGAAACTTACATGACCGAGGCTCCACATGGCTGAATCTTGAATCCAAGTCCCTTAATTCCCACATCAGTGATAAGATAATTTGTTGCTTTATTTTTTTTTAATACTCTATAACCAAATTCTGAAACAGTATTGGTGTGGCATAAGCAGCCAAACAGCGTCAGATGATACTGTCAACACTCAGAACTTTGAATCTGCTGGAAAACTTGAGTAAACATTTGGGCTGAAAGAGCATAGGGGACTGAGGGCATGCTTTGCATGTAGAAGGCTCAGACTTGTTCCCTGACACTACATGGTCCCCTGAGTACTACTAAGGACACAGAACCAGTAGTATCTTCCAAACAACAGGCAAACAAACATCTTTGTAGTTTACTACTGTTTACAAAGCCCATTGAAGAACCTACTTATTTAAATCCTCAAGACACTGTGAAATAGATACGGTGAACTATGTTAGGCTTATTTGGCCTTTACTTCTCACTCCCAATCTTCTCCCCCTCTTAACCCCCTTACAGACTACCTCTAGGTAACATTCTACAAAGCAACCAGAACCTATCACAGACCCTAAGGAAATCTGATCAAATCTTAAAAATTTGTAGTGATTCCCATTAAAAAATAAACCTAGGATGACTATTACCAGACTTTGGTCATATAGACAGGTGAATATCTTTCTCCTACAAGAGGGTAAAAGCTACTTGGAAAAGTTCCAAGAGAGCTGGTTGCCCATTGGAAACACCAGCGAGACTTTATTGATATATGGGTCCATTCCCACACCAATTGAAACCTGATCTCTCAAGGTGGAGTCTGGCTTCAGTCCTAGAAGATCCACCATGTGACCCAGCTGTCCAGTGAGGGGAATAAGCAGTGCATTAGTGAAATTCCTATCTTATCACATGAGGTCAGTGAACTAGGATTTTTTTAAACACAAGCAATGGGCAAAAGTCAAAGCTAATTTATATTCTGAATGTCTTTTTAAATTGGATGCTTGCTTTCGATCAGACTCTATTGATAGCCCAGTGTCCTTGCTTTTCTTCATCACTTCCTAAACAAAAATTTTGAGGGAAATTGCTCTATTGAGACCAACTTCAGCTAAACATTAATGTCTGCTGAGTTGTGGAAAACAAGCCTCAAACAGATCACATTGACAAAAAACATTTCATGAAAGGAAATATTTCATGAAAATTTGGTCAAATACTTTAGATTATAGCCACAAGCAGGAGATAGCTTTTCTTGTCAGGTTTTGCACTGGTTGTTTGACCACAGATAAACACATAGCATCCTAAGTGGCAATGCTAAAGAAGCAGATTATGCAGATACGAAAATGTGGATATCTGCCTGGAAGAAAACAGGTAATCCATAAACATGGGTTCTTAAACAATTCAACTTAGCGACACCTTTTTATATGTACTATGCATAATTTTTCTTATTTCTTTATAATCTAGCTATCAGAGTACATAATTATCTTACTGCTTCAGCCTAACAATTTTATGACTTCAATAAATACATTAAATGTTTAAATGTAAAAGCAAACTTGTTTGTAAGGTAATGGAAACTTAAAATAAAATATTGTGAAACTTGTTGCCGTGGGTTTTTTCTTACAGCTAAGGACTGTATTTTTTAGGGAATGTTTAAAACTGAAGTTGATATCTGAAGTAAGTTTAACTTCTTGAAAATCAGTTTTCTTTCACAGCAAGGTTGTGCCTACAATTTCAGAATTGTAATTATTCACTTTAGAATTTTAATTATTCAGAGCCTGGCAAGCTACCCGTGTTTTATTTATTCGTTATGCCAAAAACTAGTAACAATTTGGACCTCAATTCCATGACCTGAAGAATGGTTTGAGGCTCTCCCTGTGCCTGGAGCAAGCAGATGCCCTTGGGTTACACTTGCTTGTGACAGGACATATGGAGATGTTAGAGCAAATCAATGAACAATGGGAAGACAGTAATATGGTGAATTACTCACTTTTGGGGTTGGGAGCAGGATTCAGAGGACCACATGGAGTGCCAGGAATTCATCTGATGTCTAGTGTATCTAAGGCATGTTTCCTACTTCCTGTGCTGAGTGTCTCGGTTCCATTATTAATCACTTTTAACCTCAGTAGCCTTTACAGTCATCTGTGTTTTTCCTGACTTCAGAGTCTGCAATTATCTGTGCTCAATTTTTTTTTTATTTTTTGTGGTTTTCAAGTATTTGCATTACTCACCGCACCCTTTTTAGTCATCTCTTTAGATCTTCCCTCCCAAGCCAGTTTGGCACATGCAACCAAGGACAGAGTTGGTGGAGTAATGAAATGTTATTCCTGAATCTGCAGTTGAAGTTTTCTTCATATCATTTCCAAGGGTTTGCCATCATAGATTGTAGATGTCACTTAATAGTTTTAAATAATCTGTTTTTTTTAATTTCTGCTTAGGGCATTAGTACAACTGAAAGGCATGTATGTAACTGATGAATAATGTATGTAAATTTGTACATTATTGTACATTCAATAATACATTATTGTACGTAGTTGTAGCTGATCAATAATGTATGTAAATTTGCACATTGTAGCTGATCAATAATGTATGTAAATTTGAACATTATTGTACATAAAATAATACATTGTGCATATTATGTATGTATGAAGAGACAGGGATACAAATGATACAATGTATGTAAATAATTACGTAAATACAATTAATTATGTGGCTGATCAATTAAAAATATATCAGGACTAGAGAGACAGTACAGCAGGTAAGTCACTACTTCCCTTACACTCTGAGATAAAAATAAATCAGGACAGTAGGAAAATCACTTCACTTACACACAGAGAACCCAGGTTCAATCTCTGGAACCCAGTATGATCTGAATTCTGCCAGGAATAGGCCCTGAGCACTGCCAGGTTGGGCCTCAAAAATGATTAGTAGGTACCTGCGACTTAAGCTCCAGCATACTTGTTTAACCCTGGCCTATTATGAGAATTTGTCTCTGCTTAGAATCGGTTCTACAATTGTCGAGGGTACTAATACGCCTAGAACTGAGCATTAAATACAGGCAAAAAGATACACATGACAACCCTTTAATGTAGGTTCTGTAATCCATAGTCTGGGGGGAAGGAAAAGAGAAAGGGAAAGAAAGAAAACCTGTCATGGAGGCGGGCTGGGGAGGGGAGGAGGGAAACCGGGGACGTTGGTGGTGGGAGATGGGCACTGGTGGAGGGATGGGTGCTGGAACACTATGACCAAAACCCAAATATGAACTTTTTAATTGTATATCTTTGCAATTGTATATCTCACAGTGGTATAATAAAAATACTTTTTTAAAAAAGTGGAAAAAAAATTTTTGGTTCTAAGGGGGCCGGAGCGATAGCCCAGCGGGTAGGGTGTTTGCCTTGCACGCGGCCGTCCATCCTCTGCTGACCAGGGTTTGATCCCCGGCATCCCATATGGTCCCCCTGAGTACCGCTAGGAGTAATTCTTGAGTGCAGAGCCAGGAGTAACCCCTGAGCGTCGCTGGGTGTGACCCCCAAAAAAAAGATTGCGGTTCTAAGCACAGATTCAAAGATTTACTAGCAAGTTTTAGAATTCATCACACCACTTCCTGCACAAAACCCAACCATCAAAATGAAAACTTGTCTTAACAGAGAAAAGGTCTGCTTCCTTAGCATTCTTTAACAATTATTAGTGTTTCCTATGCTAGTCAGGTGAAGTATGCATAGATTTAAATAGCTCCAGCAGAAGCATAATGACACTAGAGTATTGTGTAGTGTCACATACACATGCATGTACCATTATGTTTTTGTTCCTTTGGTTTGAAAATGCTTTTCCTTCCTCTCAATACTTTATTCCAATCCTATCTGCCAGTTCTACCACTAAGTCATACAGGAATCATTCCTACTGCGTAAGCATCTGCACAAAGATGGGAAGAGAATAAAAAATCTTTCATTTTTTTGAGAATAAAAAAAGCTTAACTCCATACTGTCTTCACTGTATCACTGTCTTCCCGTTCATCATCGATTTGCTCGAGCGGGCCCCAGTAACATCTCCATATGTCCTGTCTCATGCTTAGTAGAGCCCAAGGCATCTGCTTGCTCCAGGAACATAAAGAGCCTCATCCATTCCGGAATGAGGTCTATAATTGCTACTGGTATTTGGCATATCAAATACAACACGGGTAGCTTGCCAGGCTCTGCCGTGCAGGTAGCATACTCTTGTAGGCATCTCTAAGTCCAGCAATTATTGATGAACCGCGCGGCTGCAAGTGGCCGCACGAGCCGGGCGCTGATAGGCTGGTCTGCTGGGTGGAGGTCTGACGGGAGAGAAGTCCGGATGTGGAAAATGGAGGCCCTCATGGAGTGGGGGGGGTCGTCTGGCTTGTTGCGAGGCTCTGCTGCGATGGAGGGCCAGGTCTAGAACCCACCATCCCTCCCTGGCACCTCGTGAGCGGCTGGTCACAGGGAGAGCCAGTAGCAGCTCTGCCCCATGTCTGCGAATCTCTGGACCAGCATACCTGAGCCGGATTTAAGAAAGACTGCTGCAGGGGTGGAACTCGATGAGCGGGCGCTGATAGGCTGGTCTGCTGGGTGGAGGTCTTATGAGAGAGAAGTCCAGATGTGGAAAATGGAAGCCCTCATGGAGTGGGGGTCATCTGGCTTGTTGCAAGGCTCTGCTGCGATGGTGGGCCAGGGCTAGAACCCACCATCCCTCCCGGGCACCTCGTGAGCGGCTGGTCACAGGGAGAGCCAGTAGCAGCTCTGCCCCATGTCTGCAAGTTAAACTGCTTAACTCCATACTATGAAGACAAATTCAATGCAAATACTGGACATCGAGTTGTGATGAGAAAATCATTTTTACAATGTGCTAATTGTCGAAAGGGCTAATACCAACCTAGAACTGAGCATTAAATATGGGCAAAAAGATACACATGATAACCTCTAAGTGTAGGTATTACAATCCACATTACATAAGAAAAGGAAGAGAGAGGGAGAAAAAGATGAACCTGTCATAAGGCAGGCTATGGGAGGGGGAAGGGAATCGGAGACATTGGTGGTGGGAAATGGGCACTGGTGGAGGGATGGGTGCTGGAACACTGTGACCAAAACCCCCAAACATGAACTACTGTATATCTCACTTGATCGCTTGAATCCCATTATTCATCGATTTGCTTAAGCAGGTGCCAGTAACATTTCCATTGGACCCTATCACGTGCCAATGTAGCCCAATGGCATCTGGTTGCTTTAGGGATATTAAGAGCTTCAAACCGTTCATTCAGGGTCTTGACGAAGAAGTCTGACCATTTTGTAGGTGGGTGGCCACGTGAACTTTTGACATCCCGTGGGATCCATCCAGTCAGTAATGGCTCTAGACCAGCGGTCATCTCCAAATCGCATTACATGTCCAGCCCATCTGATTTTCGATGCCTTGGCAAACGAGACAGCGTCCCTGACTCTGGAACCGCGATGAAGGTCAGCACTCTGGATTCTTCATTTGAGTGAGGCATGATAGTCCAAGCATAGCTCTTTGGATTCCTCTCCGGGAGACCTGAATAGCATTCTCACCCTGCTTTCGTAGGGCCCAGGTCTCTGAGGCGTATGTTAATGCAGGGAGAATGGTGGAGTCAAAGAGATGTGCCCGGAGCCAGAGGTTCTTTGTCTTTTTTAACTATTTCTTCAATGCTTTTGAAGGCATTCCATGCCGCTCTCTTCTGCGCAGCTCAGGTTTTAGGTCGTTCATCATGTTGACTTCTTGACCTAGGTACACATAACTGCTGCATTCAGAGATGTCTGTTCCATTGAGAGTGAATGGGGCCTCTGGAACTAGTTCATTTCTCATAAACATAGTTTTGCTGAGATTCAGCTGTAGACCTATCATTCCACATTCTCGGTCAAAGTCAGCCAGCATTTGTGCCACTTGGCTGATGTTTGGTGTTATTAGAACGATGTCATCGGCGAAGCGGAGGTAGTGTAGTTGCTGACCGTCTATCTTCACTACCATTCCTTCCCATTTCTAATTGTCTCATGATGTTCTCAAGGGTGGCACTGAAGAGTTTTTGTGAAATGGTATCACCCTGTCGAACCCCTCTTTTGACATCAATATAATGTGCCCTTGTCAAGGACACATTATATTTGGTCGGTGTCCTTGTCAACACGAACATGGCGCGAACATTGATTCATTTGAAAGCCTAACAAACCGGATAAGATGATTACAGTTGAGGAGATGTGGCCCACTGCCAGCAGTTTCTATCTTTGTTGTCTACGCACCAACATCCACATACAAGGAAGAAGAAATTGAGAATTTCTACATGGAACTGGAGTTCTATAAAAAAAAGATCACACCTTCTACAAGATCATACGGTGGCATAATAAAATATTAATTTAAAAATAATTTTTGTGGGGGTGAATTAAGTGATTGCGCCACACCCAGCTTGGCTCAGGGTTTACTCCTTTCGGTTCTTGGGGAGCACATGTGGTGCCAGGAATCAGACCTAGTGTTTGGGTCTTTATTTCCAAGTTTAGTGATAACTTTGTGACCAGAAATATGCTGTAGAAACAATTCTTGTATACATGGACCCATAGGAAAATTGATTGTTTTAGGGTTGCACCTCTCCTGGCAGTTCAGGAGTCAATTTGTGATGGTGCTTAGGGGACCATGGTGCCAGAATTCAGAGGGTCAGTCATGTGCAATCTCTCTGACCCCTGTGCTATCTCTCTGACCCTGCAAATTAGTTTTATTATGTTATTTAGATTAAAGTCACAGCCTCCAAAACGCCTATCAACTGTGTTCTCCCTGCCTCTGAGAAGGCTGGGAGTTAACAGAGAGGTTTGCAGGATCTGTTTCCCTGCTTTGACATGAATACTGTGGACAGTGTTTCAGAGCACAATGAACTCGAAATGAGGAAACCACTTAGCCCTTCACCATATGTATGTATGACTGTTAGGCTATTCCAGAAGCAGCCCTGAGTTTCAGTGAGTCAACAAAGGACTAACAATATATAGGCTCAGTAGTAAAGTGCAAGACCAATTAAACTAAATTAAAAAGAAACACTTTTAATAAGAGAAAAGTCAGGAAAGGGCTGGAGAGATAGTTCAGTGGGTTGTTTTGTATGCAGCCGACCCCAGTTTGATTCCATGCACTGTGTATAGATCCCCAAGAACCTCCAGGAATGATCCCTGGGAATAGAACCAGTAATAAGCCCTGAGTGTCACCACATATGATCTAAAAACAAAACCAAAAAAAAAGTTGTTAAAAAAAAAGATGTTGAGCTGAGGAAGAAAATAAAAGGAAGGAGAAAAAAAGATAGCTCAATGGACTAGAGCACAAGCTTTGCTTTGCAGAAGACCCAAATTCAATCCCCAGTACTCCCGGGAGTGACCTTTCACATATATACTTACACATATTTACATATATACATACACACATAAATACATATACATATGTATGTGTATGTATTTGTAAGTGAAGCCCAGGTATGCTTGAACCATAGACACAGAAAGCGGCGCAGAGCTGCTACCGGCTCTCCCTGTACGCAGCTGATCAGGAGGAGTCCAGGAAGGAAGGCGGGTTCTAGTCCTGGCCTGCCATCCCAATAGAGCCTTGCAAGAAGCCAGAGGAACCCCCCCACACCATGAGGGCAGCCATTTTCAACATCCGGACTCCACAGCTCATCAGAGCTCCACCCAAGAGAAAGGCTGATCTCCGGCCACGCCAGTTCATCAGTAAATGCACAAATGGGTAGTAGTACTGAGAGTATACTACCTGCACGGCAGAACCTGGCAAGCTATCCATGGTATATTTGATATGCCAAAAGCCAGTAACAATTATAGATCTCATTCCCATGACTTGAACGAAAGGCTTGAATCTCTTCGTTTTCCTGGAGCAAGCAGTTGCCCTTGGGCTACACTAGCACACCACAGGACGTATGGAGATGTTACTGGTGCCTGCTTGAGCAAATAGACGAACAGCGGAAAAACAAATGACAAGTGACATGCATCAATGCACTTATATAAACATATGCATGTGTATATGTGAAATACTACACTAATACATATATGTATGTGTGTATTTATATGTATATGTGTATATATCTCAACTTAATTCCGTGGTTTTAGTACAAGGAAATAATGAGAAATGCTAGAAAATTAAGAATCAAATTAGTATACTAAAAGATCAAATTGGGGGAATATTCTCAAGCAATAGACCAAAGATATAATATTATTGAGGTCATGAAAAAACAAGGGGCTTGAGGATAGAACCAGAAGTAATTATTAAGCCTATGAAAGGAGACTCTTTCTCAAAATAAATACCTGTATGTATGATAGGATATTCCACAAGCACCCCTCAGTCTCAGTGAATCAGCAAAGGACTAACAATATATAGGCTCAGTAGTTCACTTACAAATACATACAATACATATGTATATGTTTTTCAGCATATCACAGATTGAATATGCTGAAAAACAAACATTCACATACAGGGATATCTTGGTAATATTCTTGAACTCTGTGGGTTAAAATGAACATTTTCATAAACTTTCAAGTAAAATAAGTTATCTTATTAAAAGAAAACAGGATCTGGGCTCTTATCTGCATCCCAAAAAATGTTACTGGATAGCATTTATAGACTGCTGATGAGAAAAGACAACTCAAGAATTGCGTGACCAACTGAGACATCATTCAGTTGTCAAGGGAAGAAAGAAACTTGAAAATGAGGAAGAAGCCAACACCTATGGTTTCCCACTAGAGAAAACACTTCTGAAGAGGTTCTAGCCAAGAGCAGATGAATCATTAGAGGCTGAGCTAATAAAGGAGAAAGAAATGGTAGTGAGCAACAAAAGTTAAACAAAAAGATTAATATAAAGGCCAATATATTGAGCCAATCTCACATTTAGAATATAGGTGTTAACATTCTAGATAAGGTATTAGCAGCCAGACCCTGTAATGTGTCAAAAGAATAAAGACCAAGAGTAGCTGGGCAAGAGGAAGTTGAGTGAAGTCAGTGAAGCCATGAGGGGAAGGCAGCTGTTTTTGATCTTAGAAACAATATTCCACCAGGGGCCTAAACACCTGAATCACTTTCATAAGGAGACTTAGAACAGAAGTTCCATTCCCTGGATTTCAGCATGGTCAAGTAAAAGGGGGCATAACTCACCCTGGGTTTTTTTTTAACTCCTTGCTCAGGGTTTTCTGGGGAGTCCGAGGGATCTGGGTAGTGCCTCATCCAAGAATCCAGCCAATTTGCCAATAATAGTTGGAAATGGTAACAATAGACTAGAACTGATTATTGATAGTAGGTAAAGAAATATACATGATAACCCTTCAGTGTCTGTATTGTAAACCACAATGTGCAGAGAGAGAGACAGAGAGAGAGAGAGAGAGAGAGAGAGAGAGAGAGAGAGAGGAAAAGTGCCTGCCATAGAGGTAGGTTGGGGTGGGGGAGGGAAACTAGGGACATTGTTGGGAAATGTGGACTGGTAGAGGAATGGGTGTTGGAATGATGCATGATTGAAACCCAATCATGAACAGTTTTGTAATGGTCTATCTCGTGGTAATTTAATTTTAAAAATTCAGAAAAAAGGGGCTGGAGGCGATAGCACAGCGGGTAGAGTGTTCGCCTTTTGTGCCGCCGACCTGGGTTTGATACCCCGCATCCCATATAGTCCCCTGAGCACTGCTAGGAGTAATTCCTGAGCAAAGTGCCAGGAGTAACCCCTGAGCATCGCTGGGTGTGACCCAAAAAAACAAACAAAAAAAAAAATCAGAAAAAAAAATCCAGCCCAGGTTTTGTATGGGACTTAATATAAGGCAAAAGTTTTGGTTACTCAGAAAACAGGTCCCACTGCCCCATAAATTCTTCTGTTCTTTAATTTCGCGCAACAATGCTGAGTGGGATCACAACGAACATGAAAATTAAAAATTACCAGATTCCCCCCCCCACGTTATTTCAGGCAAATCTGCGTGTCCTGGCTCCTTTCTGAACCCCCATAAAAGCTTCAGTCAGCTTCCTGTGCAACTGCTTTAGTGAGAATCACAAGGCCGACCTTGAGCTTGTTTTATTGGCACCTCAGAGCTTTCTCACACACCCTTCCTGCGACTCCTTTTTTTCTCCTCTGATCTTTCTCTCTTTTTTTTCCAAGTGAATTTATAGAGTTGCTAACTTTTTGCTGTGGAAAACAAACATCACAGTAAACCATCTTAACCATTTTAGCATCTGGTTGAATAGCATTAAGTACATTTGCATTATTTTTGCAGTGTTTATTTACTTTGTGTTTTCTATGAAATAAAATGCACTTAAAAATTCAAATAGCACTTAAAGGTATAAAATGAAAAAGATGGGGCTGGAGCGATAGCACAGCGGGTAGGGAGGTTGCCTTGCATGCGGCCGACCCCGGTTCGATCCTTGGTATCCCATATGGTCCCCCAAGAACTGTCAGGAGTAATTCCTGAGTGCAGAGCCAGGAGTAACCCTGAGCATCGCCGGTGTGACCCAAAAAGAAAATAAAAGAATAAAATGAAAAAGATGAAAGTCCCCCAGTAATTTGTTGCAAAGAAAATTACCCATATGTTTCTTGTGGGTCCCCAGACGTATTTAATATTTATATATCTTTAGATACATGTGCTTTTTCACATGAATGCAAGCAGTTCTTGTTATTTTAATAGGATCCAGACACATGATGCTGGGTGGGAGCAGGGCTTCTCCCTCTAGTGTCATGCCTGGCCATGCTGGGTGTCACCCAGGGCTCTGATGAACCAGGTCTTGTTGGGGGTCAAGCTCAGAGTCTCAAACATGCCAGGTCTTCGCTCTTCCAAAGTCCAGCTTTTACTTTTAATTTTTTTTTTTTTGGTCTTGATACCACACCTGGCTATGCTTGGGGCTTTCTCCTACCTTTGACTCAGGGATAATTCCTGGCATGGCTCAAAGGACCATTTGAGATATGACAGATTGAACCTGTGTGAGTAGCATGCAAGGCAAGCCCTTCACACTGGACTGTTTTTATGGCTGTTTTTGTTGTTGTTTTGTTTTGTTTTTGTCTTGGGGCCATACATTGCAGTGCTCAGGGCTTACTCTAGCTCTGTGCTCAGGGATCACTTGTGGCAGGCTCTGAGAACCTTATGGGGTGCTGAAATTGAACTTGACTCAGTCACACACACAAGACAAGTACCCTATACTAATGCCAACCTAGAACTGAGCATTAAATAGAGGCAAAAAGATACACATGACAACCCTTTAATGTATGTTCTGTAATTCATAGTCTGGAAGGGAAGGAAAAGAGAAAGAGAGAAAGGGAAAGAAATAAAGAACCTGCCATGGAGGAGGGCTGGGGGGGCGGGGAGGGAACCGGGGACATTGGTGGTGGGAGATGGGCAATGGTAGTGGGATGGGTGCTGGAACACTGTATGACCAAAACCCAAATATGAACTTTTTAATTGTATATCTTTGTAATTGTAAAAATAAAAAATTATAAAAAAAAGACAAGTACCCTAAGCACTATCTCTCCTGCTCTAGGCACATTTTTTAAAAATTATAGTTAATTTAATCTGTTTTTGGTTGGGGTGAACACTTAACAGGTTGGGGTGAACACTTGGGGCTACTGCACCGAGGTCTCCCACATGCAAAGAATATAGTCAGACCATTGAACAAACTCTCCAGTCTGTATTATTTTATTTCAATGCACATTGTGATTCTCCTTTTCTTATTTAAGGAAATATTTTGGGGGCAGACCAGCTAATGGGTTTAGAGCAAGTGCCTTGCAAGCACAACAGGCACAAGTTCAAATTCCTGGTGTTTGACAAGTGTAGAGCCCCATCCCTGAGCTCTGCTACAAGGTCCCCTTCAAGTACTCCCCCATTAGTCAGTCAGCAAGCACCTTAACTTCCTTCTAGTGAGCACTGTGTAAGCACTGCAGCAACCCTGAGTGAGCACCACAGTCACAACTTTGCCTGCTTGAAGCAAACCTCGGTAAGCACCACAGCACCACAATCTGATGTGTGACCTCTAGCAAGCACCATAGCTAAAAAAATATGTGAATGCACAACCAGGTGTGTGCACAAACTTTAGGTTTTGGACCACCACCAACGACAATGAAGAGAAGAGGAAGGTCAAAGAGAAAAAAAAACTTGATGTACATCATAATAGCATAAATGCCAACACTATTGTAATAAAGAAAATGGGGAGATAGGAAGAGATAGCATAGGGATGAAGGTGCACAGCCAGTAGTGACCCCCTGACATAGAGCCTGGAATAAGCTCTGAGCACCATTGGATGTGACCCCCAAAACCAAAGGAAAAAGAATGTTTTAATTTTAAAAATCTTGAAGTTCCTTCCATGTCAACACATTAATTTCTACCCCAATCTTTTTAATATTTTTAAAGTGTGACTATAAGATATTTGACTCAATTTGTATCCTGTTATGATGTCATGTTGTTTCTATTTTTTGTTGCTCTTTTATTGTATTTTGTTTGTTTGTTTATTTGTTTGTTTGTTTGGGAGGGTCACACCTGACTGCACTCAGTGCTTACTCCTGATTTCAGAAATTATTCCTGGCAGAGCTCTAGGACCATACGGGTGTCAGGGATTGAACCTGAGTCACCCACTAGCAAGACAAGCACCTTACCTGCTTGTTGGGGCGCTCCGCCGGGGTCCCCGACAGTGCTGGGAAGCGAAGTTCCCTTCTACCTCCGAAGCCGGTGAGGAACGGATGAAAACTCAGGAATCCGATGCAGTTTTAAAAGGCTTTACTTATCACAGGTTCAGGCATACAAATCAGCAAAAGGAAAAATCCGATGCTTAGGATTCCACCCCAGCCACGTGTAGGCCAAGATGGCGACCACCACGTGTAAAAGCTTCCAAGGGAATGAACGCTCACAAGGAGAGAGATCCCACAAGGAAGAAGGGAAGCGAGAGCGGGAACCGGCTAGTTTATATCCCTGTAACTCAGACCTTCCTCCCACTGTTATGGAAAGCAGGGAGGGTCCAATGCCCTTAGGTAATCCCTCCCTGCACCTCACCTAGGGCCTTTACTGTGCTAATGTTTTGAGCCGAAATCTGCTTAGGAATGCTTTTGTAGTGTAGAGAAGGGGGTTTCTGAGATGGCATGTCTCTGTACCTTGACCAACACCAATGCCAGTTAAATATTTCTCCAAGCCTTCACAAGTCTCCTCTACTTCATTGTAGTTTTATATTTTAGTTGCCTTTGAGTATATCAGGGAGCCATGCTTGTTTGCTTGGAAGCAAACAGCATTTCTCTCTGGTCTAATTACTTAGGTGTCCTACGTGGCCAGGCTAATATGCTGGTAAGATCTAGCTAGTCCCACGATGATTGTGATAGCATGGGAGAATATTTATACCAGCTAGTACAGCATACATGGTCGGATAAACTGCCACATTTAGACTACCCCCTTATCTACGGAGTGATTTGCGGAGGCAATCCAGAGCAGATGCAGCGGCCCTTAGGAGTCCTGCAATACCTGCTATATTATCTCTCGACACCATGTTGTTTTTTGCTGCTACAAATAAAATACCACATACCCTGAATCTCTGCTTGCTGCCCCATCCTTCCAGGTGAGATTATTCTTCCAAAAGACATCTCCAGGGCCTTTGTTGGAATCAGAGGTTGGTTGCCCTTCAATATGGCAGGTCCCAGGAAGGAGCCTGACCTACGCCATGCCAACCACCCAGCACCACATGTCCTCAACCTTACAACTCGACTTATCTCATCACACAGTGCTAATACTTGCTGTCACTGGGTACAGAAAGGCAGGAAAGGAAAAGTGCAACATGCAGCTTAACCCCTCAGAAAATCTCAGGGTGGGGCTACCTACAAAGCCTTAACCTCAGCACAAAGAATACAGCCAAGCCAGTGGGTAACACTCATCATCCATGAGGTTCAATAAATGAAAATGTTAGGCAGTCAGGCCTTCAGGGCCCTCACAGAAACTTTCCCACTGGCAGAGTCACAGAGACAGGACAAGTAGCTTCAAAGTTTATACACACACACACACACACACACACACACAAAGAGAGAGAGAGAGAGAGAGAGAGAGAGAGAGAGAGAGAGAGAGAGAGAGAAACACACTTATACAAGAGACTCATTACAGTGCTAGGAGTTCTCAAGCCAGAGACTGGGAACCCCGAGCCACTTACATCTTTACATTTTATACACTCTGAGGGTTACAAAAGTAGGCTGAGTGTGACATTCAAGGTATTAAAATACACAGCAAAACGAGGCAGTTAGAACATCCTGACTTAGCCAACATCTGTAGTCCTGTGTCTGTGGCCTTGAGTCTGGCCTTGGGTCTGGCCTGTTTTTCCTCCTCTCTTAATCTGCAGGCGGTCAGGAGGGACTGTCTTATTTCAAGATGGAGTTCAGGGAAATATTTGTAATGAGGCAAACGACCTTGGGTTCTGCCCATCACACTCTCTTTTGAGCATAGAGCGCTGCGGGAGGAGCCACTTCTTTTAAAGATGACTGCATTTCAGTCTCATTAAACAAAGACATGAAAGGCTCAGTCAGTACCAACCAGCTCTGTAAATTCTTAGGGAAAGATTTTAGTTACATTTTGTTGAGGATGTTTAATGAATTCAAAGAAGCTACGACACACTCCAAGAAAGTATGAGATCTGAAATTAGAAAAGTATAATCAGAAATGGCAGAATAAAAAGTATCACTGTATCACTGTCTTCCCGTTCATCATCAATTTGCTCGAGGAGGCACTAGTAACATCTCCATATGTCCTGTATCATGCTAGTAATATGCCAAGGGCATCTGCTTGCTCCAGGAACATAAATAGCCTCAAACCATTCCATCAGGTCATGGGGATGAGGTCTATAATTGTTACTGGTATTTGGCATATCAAATATGACATGGATAGCTTGCAGGCTCTGCCGTGCGGGTGGCATACTCTTGTAGTCACCTTTTATCTCCAGCATTTATTGATGAACCGAGCGGCCGCTTGTGGCTGCGCCGAGACAGGCTGTGATAGGCTCTTCTGCTGGGTGGAGTTCTGACAAGAGGGAAGTCCGGATGTGGAAAATGGCGGCCCTCATGGAGTGAGGGGGTTGTCTCGCTTCTTGTGAGGCTCTGCTGGGGTGGAGGGCCAGGGCTAGAACCTGCCATCCCTCCCGGGTGCCTCATGAGTGGCTAGGCACAGGGAGAGCCGGTAGCATCTCTGCCCCATATCTGTGAGTCTCTGGATCAGCATACCTTGGCCGGACTTGAAAAAAGACTGAATAAAAAGTATATTAGATGATATTTGAAAAAAAACTCAATAGTAGTTTAAAAACAAAAAGAAAAAATTCCAGCTAGGTTACTCCTAGCTCTGTGCTCAGGAATTAATCCTGGCAGTGCTCAAAGAACCATATGGGTTCCAGGAGTTGAACCTGGGTTGACCACATGTGAGGCCTTTACCCACTATGCTATCTTTCCAGTCCCAAAATATAATTTTTAAAACTTTTTTAATTAAATCACCTTGAGGTAGACCTTTACAAAGATGCTCATGATTGGGTTTCAGTCATATGGTGTTTCAACACCCATCCCTCCACCAGTGCACATTTCCCAACTCCAGTGTCCCCAGATTCTCTCACCCTCCAACTTGCCTGTATAGCAGGCTCTCTCTCTCTCTGTTTCTCTCTCATGGTGATTTGCAATACAGACTCTGAAGGGTTATCATGTATATCCCTTTACCTACTATCAATATTCAGTTGTAATCTAGTGTTACCATTTACTACAATTATTGTCAAACTAATCCTTTTTCTATCATACCTACCCCCACCCCCCCACACATTCTTGCAGTACATTCCAACCATTAACAAGTCCTCCTGGACCCTGTTTTGCCTAGCCTTGTCTCATACTATTTTTTATATCCCACAAATGAATGAAGTCATTCTATATCTGTGCTTTTGTTTTTAATTTCAGTAAGCATGATATTCTCCATATCCATCCACAAAATAGAATGTTTTAAAAGGGAAAACCCCTTTTGGATTATTTTAACTTTCTAAGGGCAGGGAAAAAAGCCAATTATTCACACTAATATATGTGAGGATTCATTCAAAAAGTGGATTTATTAGGCTCAGTGGAATTTGAATGACTTTCTCATCTCCTTAAAGGAGTGGACCCATTATATTCTCAGTCTACTTTGGACATTCTGGGACTCAATTGCCCAGTCAAGTTGGAAATCTTAGTCCACATTCATATGTCAACGAATTCATCCCCAAAGAAATCATTCCAGTCCTCTCCTTTTGTCAAATTTTTTTTCTTCTAGGCCTCCCACAGATGCTGGTGGGAGAGAATACTAGACAAGCTTTGCTGAATTATCATTCTTTGTTGAGGAGTCTAGTTTCAGGCCAAAGGCCTGGGGAGGGTTTCAGACCCTGTCATAGAAAATGACAAGGGTTTGCCTAGCAGTTGCTCTGAGGAAGAAGCTGCCTCCCTCTCCACCATCCTAATGGCTAGTCACTGCACCACAGCTCTCTGAGGAGCTAAAGTCAAACTCACCCCTTCAACCACATGCTTGCATGACCTACATTCCTAGCCAGAGACCACTGCTCAGAGGTATCCTTCTTGGGGATATAGACTGAGGCATGTTTCTCCCTCTATCTTTCTAATGCTAGTGCCTGCCTCTGCTGGCCCACCATGTCCATAGAGAGGATAGAGTCTACTTCAAGGCTTGATAGTTTGTTGATTCTTCACATATGTGCTGCATTCATCAGGAAAGTTTCCAAAATATGTACATTTACAATCTGCCTAGTCATAAGGATTGTCCAAATAAGCATTATGCATTTGTAAAATTTAAGTCTATGCAGATATTTAAAAGAATAGTAGAGATCAATGGAGATGCTTTAATTATAGGAGGTCCAAAGCAGAATATAATCTACTTTGTGTTCAAGTAAAAGCAAGTATACAAACTAATGAGCAGTGATTCTCTTTATGAACAATGGATTCTTATGGGTAGCAAAGTTCAGTGCATTTCATTTTTCTCATCTATCTGTATTTTCTATACCATATAGTATCACTTGTATTACTTGTATCACTTGTCTTCCCGTTGTTCATCGATTTGCTCGAGTGGGCACCAGTAACATCTCCATACGTCCTGTCACTACCCAGACTCCACAGCTCATCAGAGCTCCACCCAGCAGAACAGCTGACCATATAGTATCACCAGGATAAAATAATAAAAGTGTTATATACATATTATGATACCAAAATCCAATGTCAGATGAAACGTGGATGTCGTTTGGTAAGACAATAATGTCCTACCAAAAGTGGAAATTACCACAAACGTGTGGGAGTCAGAGGTTAGGTAAGACAGAGAAGGGATCATGTGTCAATAAATTTCGAAAGGGCTAATGCCATCCTAGAACTGAGCATTAAATACAGCCAAAAAAAATACACATGATGGCCTCTAAGTGTATGTGTTGCAACCCACAATATGTAAGATAAGGAAAAGAGAGAGAGGGAGAGAGAAAAGAAATAAAGAACCTGCCATGGAGGCAGGCTATGGGAGGGGGGAGGGAATTGGGGACATTGGTGGTGGGAAATGGGCACTGGTGGAGGGCGGGGTGCTGGAATACTATGTGACCGAAACCTCTAAACATGAACAACGTTGTAATTGTTAAAAAAAGTGATTTTTATTGACATGAATACCCTTTGAATGAGCAATTGGATCCTTTTTATTCCTTAATGCATTCTATGTATTTACTTATTTTAATGTAGACAGGAATCAGAACTGTTGATACAATTCTAGAGTTGAAATTGATTAGATAATAAAGTTTCAATATTAAAATCAGTACATATTAAAATAATTTTATGTGAAAATTGCTATATCTTATCTTGTTATGTCCTTATCTAAAAGTTTGCTAAGCTATTTGTTGCCAGTGTAGCCTTCTGTGTTACTGCTTTTGTTTGTTTAGTTGACTTCTATGTACTTTCTTATCTAATTTGGTGTTAGATACTGGAATTTCAGCACTGAAGTGTTAGGAAGTGTCCAGAGATATGGTATGGGCTAATGAGTTTACATGGGCTATGGTATGCCATGTAAATGAGTTTACATGGCAGCAAATATGGGAGGTGGGCATGGCTTCTGGGGCTTCCAGAATACAGGGGTGAGGGAAGCTGCCCACCTTGACTCATAGAAGACACAAAGTTCTCAGCTTGTTGCAGGACACTGTTGCCCAGAGCCTCTGCATCTTGTCTGGAGTTACCTCCTGCAGACCACGTTGTAGATAAGAGACAAGAAAACAGTTTGAATCTGTGACTTTATGTAGCAGTATATCTTACCATGTATTCTATGTTAGCTGGTATAAATATTTTCTCTCATGCTACCTCAATCATCGTGGGACTAGATAGATCTTACCAGTATATTTACCTGGCTTTGTTAGATCTCTAAGTAATTAGACCAGAGAGAAATGCTGTTTGCCTCCAAGCAAGCAAGCGTGGCTGTCTAATAAGTCTAAAGGCTAATATACAAAACAACTATGAAGTAAAAATGAGAATCTTGTGAGGGCTTGGAGAAATATATACCTGGCTGTAGAATATCCATTGGTATAGATTCATGACCTCCCCCATCTACATAGGGCCTGGTGGAAAAATCAAGGGCAGGGCCTGAAGCCTTGGCTGGGGCGATATTAACACTTCAATGGGACTAGGTGAGGACCTGGAGGAAGTTACCTGAGGAGGATTGACCCTAACTGCTTTCTGTTAATGTGGACTGGTCAGGTCTAAAAAAGTTTTAAAAGCTGTAGCCTGCTTTCTTCTGCACCTCCCTTTTCGTCTTTTTCTCTTGTCTTCCCTCCTCACTTTCTGCCTCTCCTCTCCTTCTCTTCATTCTCTTCCCTGTTGGGGTTTAGCATGTGGTAGCAGCCATCTTGACCTAGGATTCTAAACCTACATGTGGCCGGGTCCAGATAGGAACCTAAGGTCTGGGGTTTTCCTACTGCTGGACTGTATACCAGAACAAGTGCTAGTAAAGCCTTTGAAACTTTGCTGGATTCTGGCACCTTTCTCCTCCGCCAGCTACTGATCCCATGGGGCAGAAGGGGATCCCCTTTACTCTGCTCCTGGATTTTGTCGGGGCACCCAGTGCTCTCCGACATCAGCCCAGGCACCAGGGTACCTGAAATTATTCACAGTTTGGCATCTCTACAGAGAATATTTGTGAAGTGGTGGAGTTGAGCCATTGGTGGGGCTGCAATGGTGAATTGTGGTTGTGCCTATGGGGGATTTCAGCAGGGCAGGCCCCTGGTCTGCCCACATCCTGCTGGACACCCCAGAGTTTTGAGTCTCCGGGAATGGTGCTCCCATGAATTTTAACTGCTTAGCTTGCATCTCTTCAGAAATTTAGTTATGACTCTATAAAGCATGGCCAAGCCGATGGGTGAATCAACATGGTGGTGACTGTCATAATTTTATCTTTGGAAATTTGTCTTAAGACTAGTTTTGGTTTTTCATAGGAGCCACACCCAGTGGCGCAGGTGAGATGAGAGGCGCTTGGTGGTTCTTGGGGGCTTTTCCTGGCTTGGTGCTCAGTGATGCTGAGCACCACTTCCAGTGATGCTGGGCACTGCAGGGTCAGTGCTCAGCAGACACAAGGGCCATACCTGGCAGTGCTAGAGATCATGTGACATTTCTTGGGATAAAATTCAGGATCTCACACATGCAGGCATGAGCTCTACCACTTGAATCACATACTTAGACCATTATAGCACAGTTGTAGGGGGCAGAGAGATAGTATCATGGGGTGAGGCACTTGTCTTGCATGCTGCTGACCTGGGTTTGATCCCTGGAACCTTATATAATATTCAGGAGTGATCCTTAAGAACAAACTCAGAAGCAAGCTCTGACTTTTGGGGTGCAACTCCAAAACAAAAGTATATTTATAGGGATGTGAGGGATGACTCAAAGGGCTGGAGTGCATGTTTTGCATGATGGAGCCCCTAGTTTGATCCCTAGAATCACACAGTCCCCCGAGCAAAGCTAAACCTTTCCCCAAATTAAAAAAAATCATATTAAATGTGAAGCAAAGTTCTTGTGTATAGTCATGAAAATTGAGAAATAGCTCAAGCTGGATGTGTGTTGGAAGAAGAAATTTTTTAATATACTCAAAGATTTTATTTTTTATTTTTAAAAATATTTTTATACTCAGAGATTTTAAAATAAGCAACTAAATATGCTACCCGCACGGCAGAGCCTGGCAAGCTACCCGTGTCGTATTTGATATGCCAGATACCAGTAACAATTATAGACCTCATTCCCATGACCTGATAGAATGGTTTGAGGCTCTTTATGTTCCTGGAGCAAGCAGGTGCCCTTGGGCTCTACTTGCATGAGACAGGCCATATGGAGATGTTACTGGTGCCCGCTCGAGCAAATCGATGATGAATGGGAAGACAGTGATACAGTGAACTAAATATAATATTTAGTGAATTCAGAAAGGTTTCATAATATATTAATAAGTTTTTTTAAGAACATTACACAACAATGTGTTTCCTTACCCTTTTTACTCAGCAATTCCATTTCTGGAAAATAAGTAGCACAAAGAAACATGTTTAACTTTCTTATTGTGTCCTTTTAATGAAAAAATGAGAAGCTACACACATTTTACCAATGGAAACTACTAAAACAAGTAATGCTATATACCTATAATAAATACTAAATAACTATTAAAATAATAAGTAAATACCTATGCATTAACATGGAAAATGTCACTTAATTGAAATATCCGTGCATTATTAAGGTATTGTGAAGCATATTTTCAATTTATATTTATGTTCTATTTCAATATATTCCTAAGCATCTATAACTTATTGGCCTTATCACCAAAATAATCACGTTTAATATAATATGTATATGAATATAAGATGCCTAGAAATATTTTATGAGATGACTGATCGAAATGTTGACGAAAATTATTTTAGATGGTGGGATTAGAGCTGATTTTTATTTCATTATTTTTACCTTTCTCTTTTCTTTGAGATTTTTACAATAAAAGTTTTTATATAAGCAAATTAAAACACTTTTAACTTTTAGTAGTTTTAGTAGGAAAGTTTCCTCTTAAAAGTAGGAAAACTTTCATGTATTTTTTCTAATGATCCCAAATTCCCTAGTATAATCCTAAACTACAGAGTTTCCACTATGGAAGTGCAGCTTTTCTAGGCAGAAGAAGCAGCTTAGTCACAGACCAAGAAAGGCAAAGAAGGGATCAAGGAAATCTCTCAGTGGAAGAGGAAAGGCCTCACATGCCTGAAGCACTGATTAGATCCTTCCACAGGAAATAACAATGAAAAGAAGGCAAAGAACGCATCTACAAATATATATGAATGAATTATAAAGAGAAGGTTTTTTAGGGAAGTCCATAATAGGAAAATTCTATAAAGAAATAAAGCGGCTGCTTATAACTAAAGGATTGTGCAGGGGGAGAGAGAGAGAGAGAGAGAGAGAGAGAGAGAGAGAGAGAGAGAGAGAGAGAGAGAATGAGGCTTAGAAAATATATAAGATTTTGATTTCTCTCTCTCCTCTCTCATATATGTACAGATACAATGTATGTTATGCTATTTCATCATTTTCTGTTGGCAGATATATGCTAGGTGAACTCTAACACTTTTAGAATTCAAAAAACTCCAGAAGAATTCAGAGATAGTATAGCAGGTAAGATATTTACTTTGTGTTCTGATGACCTGGGTTTTGTCCTGGACTCCTTTTCAGCTCTCAGAAGGATTGAATAACCAGAAAGCATTCCAGTCTCAAAGTACTGGCAGTTTGCACCAATGCTGGGCATGTAGTTGAGGTTTTAAGTGCCCATTAAGACTTTCTCTTTCTCTCTGGTGGCTGGCTTGGGGCCACAAGTACATTAAGCATTGGTGATGAAAGTGGGCTGGAGAATGTGCATTTTATTAGCTTAATTATTCTTAATATAATGTTTACTTCTGTTTCCCACAGGCATTCCCTCTGTAGCTTGCCCCTACCTGTCCTGTAGCACTGACAGGTGGGGCCTTAGAATCAGGCTCTTCCTAAGGCCCTTCCTAAGGCATTCCTAAGGCTCATTCATAATGGCCTCCCTTTCCAAAGGCCCTGTAACATCCTGGCAAGTACCAACAAAAGGTGTCTTGTACTTTTGGAAGGCTGGTTAGGGGGCTGAAAAGTTGTCCTAAGAGTCATTTAGGGGCATGACTGTAACATGAAAACAACCTAACAAAAAATCTTCTAATTACTGTGACTCAGTCTCTTTGGTTCACACAAGGCCCATTGCCACACATGTAAGGACCAGAAATCTTCCCACTCACTTCATAGGAAAGTATTTTATTTGTATTCCTGAAACAGCTTTTTGCCCCTTGTGCCACAGCCTGGGAGGCAGAATAGCCTTTCTTGCTCAAAGTTGGTGCTAATGTTTTTATTGCATATGATAGATTTCTCACATCGGCATCAACAGATAAGTTTTTAGCCAGGTTCTTAGCATTCCAATGAGCATCCACTTCTCCATTTCTATTATTTCTATAATATTTTTTAAAGGGCACTTATTTTTTTTTGTCTTTTTTTGGTTCACACCGACAATACTCAGATGTTACTCCTGGCTCTACACTCAGGAATTACTCCTGGTGAAGCTCGGGAATTATATGAGATGCCAGGGATCAAAACTGGGTCTGCTGCATGCAAAGCAAATGCCCTACCCATTGTACTATTGTTCCAGCCACTGAAAGATCTTTATAATATTTATTTTTAATTTGGGGGATGGGATTTGGGCCTCACTGGTGCTCAGGGCCTATTCCTGGCTCTGTGCTCAGGAATGACTCCTGGTAGTATTAGGGACCATATGTGGCGGCAGCAATTAAACTAGAGTGGGTCATTTGCAAGGCAAGTGCCTTAACCCCTGTAGTATCTCTCTAACCCTTACTTCTCCGTTTTAAAAATGAGAATGTTGAACTAAGATATCTGTCAGGTCTTCAACAGTTTTGACATTCTGTTATTGTACACTAAGAAACCTATAGAGGAAAATATTTATTTGGGAACATTTTCTTCTCTTAAGGAGTTTACCCACTATCAGGACCCTTTTAGTTCTATGCAGGGTCACTAACACCAGTTTGGCTCTACTGCCTTAGATTAGGCAAATAACAACAACAACAAAAAAAAAAAAAACACATCCTCTAGTTCCAGGGTATCCATCCAGGTATCTAGTTCCTTTTGCTCTCTTTAAAGCTCCCTCCTCCCATAGTTCTATCCAAAGGACTGCTTGCCTTGAGCCCTGCCTGCAAACTCAGCCTCATGCTGGATCCTTTAAACTCCAGACTCCAACCGCTCGTCAGAGTTCCACCCAGCAGAAGAGTTGATCACAGCCCTGCTCATCAGAGTCCCACCCTACAGCCATCTATTTAAAGCCCAGGTATACCTTATTCAGAGACTCAGAGACACAGGGTATAGCTGCTACCTGCTCTCCCTGTGTCGAGCTGATCATAAGGCGCCCAGGAGGGAAGGTGGGTTCTAGCCCTGGCCTGCCATCCCAGCAGAGCCTTGCAAGGAGCCAGAGGAACCCCCCACACCATGAGGACCACCATTTTCAGCATTCGGACTCCACAGCTCATCAGAGCTCCACCCAGCAGAAAAGCTGATCTCTCCCTGTTTCGCTTGGCCGCTTTGCAATCAACGGTGTGGTTCATCAATACATACATGAGATGAGAGGCTACTACAAGAGTATCCCACCTGCAAGACAGAGCCTGGCAAGCTACCCAAGTCGTATTTGATATGCCAAGAACCAGTAACAATTATAGACCTCATTCCCATGACCTGAAGGAATGGTTTGAGACTCTTCATGTTCCTGGAGCAAGCATTTGCCCTTGGGCTACACTAGCATGTGACAGGGCATATGGAGATGTTATTGGTACCCACTGGAGCAAATCAATGAAGGGGAAGACAAGTGATACAAGTGAAGTTTGTCCCGTATTCACCCTATTAGGATAGCTCAGTTTCTTTGTCTCTGTGAAGATTTCTCTGTATTCCTTAAGAGCCAAACTCATAAAGCATTTCTCTCCTTAGCACCTGTCACAACACCTTAAATCAAAAAATAATTCTATAGGGGAAAAGATACACATGATAGCCTCTAAATGTATGTATTGGAATCCACAATGTGTAAGAAAAGGAGGGGGAGAGAGAGAGAGAGAGGCAGGGAGGGGAGAAGGAATCAAGACACACTGTTGGTGGGAAATGGGCACTGGTAGAGGGATGGGTGCTGGAACACTGTATGACTGAAGCTTAAACATGAACATCTTTGTAATTGTATATCTCATGGTGGTATAATAAAATATTAATTTAAAAAATAATTCTAAAATACTTGATAATTATGTCCTTTTTGTATACACACACCTTATCTCTACTACAAGCTATAAATATCTTGAGATCAAAATCCATGTGCAGCCTTTTTTGGAAAATAATATGGACATAGTTTCTAGACTCCAAAGACTAGAAATTGAGCTCTCATTTGACCCAGCCATACCACTCCTGGGGATATACCCTGGGAAGCTAAAAACACACGGGAGAAACACCATCTGCACTTTTATTTTCATAGCAACACTATTCACAATAGCCAGAATCTGGAAACAACCAGAATGCCCGAGAACTGATGACTGGATAAAGAAACTTTGGTACATCTAAACAATGGAATACTATGCAGCTGTGAGGGAAAACAGTTATGAATATGAAATTTGCCTGTAAATGGATGGACATGGAAAGGATCATGGTGAGTGAAATTAGCCAGAAGGAAAAGACAGATATAGAATGACTGCATTTATTTGCATGACATATATATGTATATATACATACATACATATATATATAAATATATATATATATACACATATATGACACCAATATCCAAGGACAGATGAAACATATATCAGGAGGTCTTGTCAAAGGTGGAAATTATCACAAACGTGTGGGAGTCAGAGATTAGGTAAGACAGAGAACTGAACAGTGTGCTAATAATTGTTGAAAGTGCTAATAATACCAACCTAGAACTGAGCATTAAATACAGGCAAAAAGATACACATGATAACTTCTAAGTGTATGTATTACAATCCATAATATGTAATAGAAGGAAGAGAGAAAGAGAGAGAGAGAAAGATAAAGAGAGAAAAGAGATAAAGAAACTGCCTTAGAGGCAGGCTAGAGAAGGTGGGAGGGAATAGGGGATATTGGTGGTGGGAAATGGGAACTGGTGGAGAGATAGGTGCTGGAACACTGTATGATTGAAACCCAAACATGAACATCTTTGTAATTGTTTATCTCACGGTGGTATAAAATATTTTTTAAAAATGTGCATAAATTCTATCTCTTCCCCACAGTTCCTAGAAATGTATTGTACTAACCGAATACCAAAAATTGAAATAAGAATTATATCTGTTGGGTGACATGCCTTACTGAGTCTTAGCCTCCAGCTACCCCTAGCTTATGTGAAGAGCTGGTACCTACCTTTGGGGAGCCTCCAGAGCAGACACAATGGGAGTTCGGGCAGAATTGGATTGATTTCATAATTTTATATGGCATAAATATTTTTTTTTGGTTATGCAAAATTTATTTTTAATTTTATTTAATTTTATTTTTTTTTAAATTTTTTATTATACCACCGTGAAACATACAATTACAAAGGTGTTCATAATTGGTTCTTGGTAATACAGTATTCCAGCACCCATCCCTCCACCAGTGCCCCATTTCCACCACCAATGTACCCCTCCCCCTCCCACCCCCCCCACCCGCCTTAATAGCAGGTACCCCAGTTTCCTCTCTTTCTCTCTCTCTCTCTCTCTGTCTCTGCATCTCTCTCCCTCTTATTTTACACATTATGGCTAGCCCTGCAGATATTTAGAGTTTATCACTTAAGTCTCTTTGTGTATATTCAGTGGTGAGTTTTAATCTGCCATTACCATTTCCCATATTTATTAAAACACTGGTATCTATATCCTATTAATGAATGCAGTCATTCTATATCTGTCCTTTTCCTTCTGACTAATTTCACTCAGCATGATAGACTCCATGTCCATCCATTTGCAGGTAAATTTCATAATTTCATCCTTTCTGACAGCCGCATAGTATTCCATAGTGTAGATGAACCACAGTTTCTTTAGCCAGTCCTCTGTTCTCGGGCATTTAGGTTGTTTCCAGATTCTAGCTATAGTGAATAGCGCAGAGATGAATAAAGAAGTACAGATAGTGTTTCTGCTATGTGTGGCATAAATATTTTTATCATGAATCTCGCTTGCCCCAGATCAATATTCTGTTCCCACGGGTCTCCATGTGGGACATACATGTAAATATTCCAAGAGTACTTGACTACGTTGGATCAACCATAATGTAATTGATTCTCTTAGTTCAGAGACATGCCAGTGCACCTCCGGGCAAACTAATGTGTCTCTGACTCTAAAGGTAATGCCAAAGTGATTTTTTTTTTTTTTTGCTTTTTGGGTCACACCCGGCAATGCTCAGGGGTTTCTCCTGGCTCTGCACTGAGGAATTACTCCTGGCGATGCTCAGGGAACCATATGGGATGCTGGGGATCGAACCCGGCAGGCATGGGCCGGCTGCATGCAAGGCAAACGCCCTACCTGCTGTACTATCGCTCTGGTCACAAAGTGAATTATTATGATAGATTTTGGACCTTAGTGGGATCCAGAGTCTGGGATCTGCTAGCTATATATTCATGATAAAGGTATTAATGCCAATTCCTACAAATTACATTCTGAGCTGCTTTCTGGTTCAGAGATACAGGCCCTCCTCACTCTGCTAGGGAGATATTGCCTCTGGAAATCAACTCTGGCTTTGGTGAAGCTTGAGCCAAAGGCCCACCTAAAAATCTACATTTCAAAAGAGTCATTTACCTGGCTTCATCTCTAGATAGCCCACAATGGGCTAGGCTGGAAGATTTTGGTGGGCTTCTGTCTATAAAAGAAGCTAGGAGAAAGAAGAATGGGCCTTTTTGCCATTTTGGCTTCCCTTGGTGTCTGCCTCTCTCCGTCCTCTCCATTCTCTGTTGGGATTCAATATGTGGTGGCAGCCATATTGGCCTACATGTGGCTGGGGCCCAGCCAGGAACCCAGAGACCAGGGTTTTTCCTGTCCTTGGATTGTATATCAGAACCTGAGATAGTAAACTCTTTTACAACTGCGCTGGATTCCTGAGTTTTCATCCATTCCCAACTAACCTTGGAGGTAGAAGGGAACTTGTTTTCTGGTGTTGTTGGGGACCCCAATAGTCCCCGACATATATCCTTCTTGTTTTTTATTTTTTTATTTTTTTTGGTCCACACACAGCAATGCTTATTCCTGGTTCTTACACCTGGTTCTATGCTCAGGGATCACACCTGGAGAGGTTTGGGAGACCTTATGAGAAATCAGGATCACACAGAGTTTGCCCATGCAAAGCTTTACTCTCTGTAATATCTCTTGGTCCCAATTTGGAATTCTGAGCAATCACTGTATCACTGTCTTCCTGTTCATCATCAATTTGCTCGAGTGGGCACCAGTAACATCTCCATATGTCCTGTCTCATGCAAGTAGAGCCAAGGGCACCTGCTTGCTCCAGGAACATAAAGAGCCTCAAACCATTCCATCAGGTTATAGGAATGAGTTCTATAATGGTTACTGGTATTTGACATAACAAATATGACACGGGTAGCTTGCCAGGCTCTGCTGTGTGGGTAGCATATTCTTGTAGTCATCTCTAAATCAAGCATTTATTGATGAACCACGTGGCCAAAATTCGGCTGCGCGAGGTGGGCTGTGATAGGCTATTCTTCTGGGTGGAGTTCTGACGAGGGGGAAGTCCGGATGTGGAAAATGGAGGCCCTCATGGAGTGGTGGGGTTGTCTGGCTTGTTGTGAGGCTCTGCTGGGTGGCGGGCCAGGGCTAGAACATGCCATCCCTCCCGGGTGCCTCTAGAGCGGCTGGGCACAGGGAAAGCCAGTAGCAGCTGTGCCCCATGTCTGTAAGTCTCTGGATCAGCATACCTGAGCATTATTCTGAGCAATAGAAATATCAATTCAAAGTGGCATAATAATCCAAATATCATATTTTTGTGACATATTGGAGAACAACCCTTAGATGAGAGAGGTCAAAAGTGTTTCAGATGCCATCTCCCAAAACTTAAGCAAAGGGAGAATTTCTGCAAGCACAGGCCTTCTACAAAAGCAGGATCTGTGGGGCGATAGCCCACAGGTAGGGCGTTGCCTTGCATGCAGCCGGCCTGTGCTGGCCGGGTTCGATCCCCGGCATCCCATATGGTCCCCCGAGCACCGCCAGGAGCAATTCCTGAGTGCAGAGCCAGGAGAAACTCCTGAGCATCGCCGGGTGTGACCCAAAAAGCAAAAAAAAAAGCAGGATCTGTTTCAGATTATCCATCAGATGAAAAATAAGAGTGACTGTGTCTAGCAACAGGGTCATTTCAATGCAAAGTCACAGAGGGAATAGCCAAGTGAACAGAACAATCTTTATCCTACAACAGCACTTGTACTCTCATACTACATCTCATAAGAAACAACAAATATGGAGGGTGGGCCAAGGAAAACTTGGCGCAGTCTCCAAAAAAAAATTTATGAGAAAGTGAAAGAATTCTTTTCAAATCAAGGTAAAAAAAATGTGGAACGGGGGAGGCAGATCTCCCTTACACTTTAAATGTCTTTGTTGAATAAATAACAAAATAGTAATGGAGTTCCTCAGAGTGTGCTCTTTACAAGCCTTCTCCTCTTAATGCAGCAAGGCAAGGTGGAGTCAGCCTTCGGAGGCCAATTGAAGCAAGAAAAGAGCATCTCAGAAACTTAAGGAGATGTTCAGTCTCAAGGTCCATTCTACTAGTTGGCTAAACCAGGTAAGGCCTGGAGATTCTGGTGGATTTTAGGTTCGTCTTAAGGTAAAAAGTTCTGGAATAACGTTTTAAATTGCAAGTGGAACTAAATGCAGAGTGTCAAGACAGGAATACAGATTAGGGGCCAGAGTGATAGTTGAACGGGTAGGGCATTTGCCTTGCACGCGCCAACCTGGTTTTGATCTACAGCATCCCATACTGTCCCCAATCACTGCTGGGAGTAATTCCTGAGTGCAGAGCCAGTTGTGACCTGAGCATAGCCAGGTGTGACCCTGGCTAAAAATGTGAGAATAAAAAGACTACAGATTAGAGGTCACCTAATAATACAAATTAATACAGATTAGATACATGACAGAAAGGGGGAATGTTTAGGACATAACCTGGTCAGAGAATCAGTGACAACTCAAGCTGACTAGCCAGAATGATGTCTCGTCAACATGATCTGCTGGAGTACGGAGACTGGAGTCTCTTTCCTTCTGCTCTACTTTCAAGTGATGGTCCAGAGAAATTTTCTGACTTCAGTTTCAAAATTCCCCAAACACTTGTTTGGGTCGGGACTGGCAAAGTCTGCTATGAGCACTAATAGTATTCCGATGCCTATGTCTGAGCATCTGAATGAAGAGGTCAATTAAGGTCAACATGTACATGTATAAAAAGAGGAAGTGTTAAATAGGATAAAAGATTTATACAATAAGAAGTAAAATCAGGAACTGAAGAGATAATACCAGAGTGATGGTGCTGGCCTTGCATAAGCCAACTCTGGCTCCAGCCCTGCCACACATATTCCTCAAGCATCACCAGGAGTGATCTTTAAGCACAGAATTAAGAATAAGCCCTGAAAATTATAACAAACGTGTGGGAGTCAGAGGCTAGGTAAGACAGAAAATGGAACAGTGTGCTAACAATTGTCGAGGGTACTAATGCCAACCTAGAACTGAGCATTAAATAGAGGCATAAAGATACATATGACAACCCTTTAATGTATGTTCTGTAATCCATAGTCTGGAGGGGAAGGAAAAGAGAAAGAGAGAGAAAGGGAAAGAAATAAAGAACCTGCCATGGAGGAGGACTGGGGGAGGAGGGGAGGGAACCGGGGACGTTGGTGGTGGGAGATGGGCACTGGTGGCGGGATGGCTGCTGGAACACTGTATGACCAAAACCCAAATATGAACTTTTTAATTGTATATCTTTGTAATTGTAAAAATAAAAAATTAAAAAAAAAATAAGCCCTGAGTAATCCTGGCCCAAAACAAATGATCTTAAACATGGAAACCATGAAGCTACTGCTTTTAAAATCAGGCATACAAACAGTATTTACTATATTGTTATTATTGTTCATCATCATTCTGTAAATTCAACAAATGCATTAGGAAGAGAAAAAATAATGATAAAAAATAATGTCGGAATGATAGCACTTGCCCTGCATGCGGCTGACTGGGGTTCGATCCCCAGCATCCCATATGGTTCCCTGAGCTCCTCCAGGAGTAATTCCTGAGCAAGGAGCCAGGAGTAAGCCCTGAGTGTCTCTGGGTGTGACCCAAAAAGCAAAAACAAAACAAAACAAGCTTAATTGGATAGTCCTGTGATTTTTTTCTTGTTCTGGGGCCACACCCAGTGATGCATTTAGAATGACTCTGTGCCCACTGGGAATTGGACCCAGGGCTTGAGTCAAGGGGCGCCCCATGCAAAGCATGTGCTCCAGCCTTTTGACTCACCTCTCTGGCTCTGATAGTGATATATATATATATATATATATATATATATATATATATATACATATATATATAATATATATATATAATATATATCACTTGATCACTTGATCACTTGAATCCCGTTATTCATCCATTTGCTCGAGCGGGCACCAGTAACATTTCCATTGGACCCTATCACGTGCCAATGTAGCCCAATGGCATCTGGTTGATTCAGGAATATGAAGAGCCTCAAACCGTTCCTTCAGGGTCTTAACAAGGAAGTCAGACCATCTTGTAGGTGGGCGGCCACGTGATCTTTTGACATCCTGTGGGATCCAGTCGGTAATGGCTCTAGTCCAGCGGTTGTCTCCAAATCGCATTACATGTCCAGCCCATCTGATTTTCGATGCCTTGACAAACGAGACAGCGTCCCTGATTCTGGAATAGCGACGGAGGTCAGAACTCCGATTCCTTCTCTCACTTGAGTGAGACGTGATATTCCAAGCATAGCTCTTTCGATGCCTCTCTGGGAGACCCGAATAGCATTCTCATCCTGCTTTCGTAGGGCCCGCCTGTCCTTCGCCAACTATAAGACCAAGATGACTGCCCTCCGACGCCCTGATGGATCTATCACATCTTCCAGAAAGGCAATGGAGAAGATTATCCAGGACTTCTACTCAAATCTCTTTGATAGCCACATCCACCTGCCCACATACCAAATTCCACAGGATGGATATGTCATTCCCAATGTTCTCCCTTCTGAAATCCGACATGCCATCTCGTCGGTAAAGAAGGGAACAGCACCAGGCCCAGACAAACTCAGACCCGAACACCTGAAGAATATGCCGTCGGTACTCATCAATACACTAGCTCGGCTCTTCACACGCTACCTGTCCGAATGCAAGGTGCCCTCCCAATGGAAAACCAGCAGGACAGTTCTACTGTTCAAGAAGGGAGACATTCACGACAACGGCAACTATCGCCCCATCTACCTGTTGTCTGTCATCTACAAGCTGTTTACATGAGTCATCCTGAACAGGATTAGCAGAACACTAGATGAAGGACAACCATGCGAGCAAGCAGGTTTCCGGAAAGGATTCAGTACAATCGACCATATCCACACAGTAACCAAGCTCATTGAGGTTTGTAGGGAGTACAAGATGCCGCTCTGTCTCACGTTCATTGATTTACAGAAAGCCTTTGATTCTGTGGAGACTGAAGCAGTCATCGAAGCCCTAGTCAAACAGGGTGTTCAAACCCAATACATCAAGATCCTTCGTGAGCTGTATTACGGATTCACCACCAGGATCTCACCATTCTACAAAGAAGTGATCATTGATGTCAAAAGAGGGGTTCGACAGGGTGATACCATCTCACCAAAACTCTTCAGTGCCACCCTCGAGAACATCATGAGACAATTAGAATGGGAAGGAATGGGAGTGAAGATAGATGGTCGGCAACTACACCACCTCCGCTTGGCTGATGACATCGTTCTAATAACACCAAACATTAGCCAAGTGGCACAAATGCTGGCTGACTTTAACCGAGAATGTGGAAAGGTAGGTCTACAGCTGAATCTGAAGAAAACTATGTTCATGAGAAATGAACTAGTTCCTGAGGGCCCCATTCACTCTCAATGGAACAAACATCTCTGAATGCAGCAGTTATGTGTACCTAGGTCGAGAAGTCAACATGATGAATGACCTAAAACCTGAGCTGCGCAGGAGGAAGAGAGCGGCATGGAATGCCTTCAAAGGCATCGAAGAAATAGCTAAAAGGACAAAGAAACTCCGGCTCCAGGCACATCTCTTCGACTCCACCGTTCTCCCTGCATTAACATACGCCTCAGAGACCTGGGCTTTATGAAAGCAGGATATATATATATAATTTCTCAAACATTATATAATAGAGGTAATGATAAAAAATGAGTAAGGGGATGGATATAAAATAACTTTTTAAAATAAAATCGTTTTCCTCTACCGTTATATAAATGGGGGAAATATCCCTTTCAAAATAGTGACAAAACTCATAAAATATGTAGCAACAAATTAACTAGAAAGTGAGCATTACTTCCAAAGTAGCAGAGCAAGGTCATTGAAAAATTTACACATTCATAAAACAACAAAAGAACAGTGAAGGATGGGTGCTAGAGCAATAGTACAGCAGTAGGGCACCTGCTTTTGCATATGGCTGACCTGGGATTGATCTTCTGAGCACTGCCAGGAGTAATTCCTGAGTATAGAACCATGTATAACTCACAGAGTATGACTCAAAAACCAAAACAATAAAAGCACAGTGAAGGTTGAATGGGTTATGTGTTACAGTGGATAATGTGTTTGCCTGCAGCCCATCTGGGTTCAAACCCCACACACATAGTTCCCTCAAACTCTGCCAGTTGTGGCCCCACAAAAACAACAATGCATTTGGGGTCAGAGAACACAGGTGACCTTTTTGTATTGAAGAATGCAATCAACCTGTGTTTGACTCCTGGTACCACATACTGTTCCCTGAGCCCGGCCAAGAACAATTCCTAAGTGCAGAGCCATGTGTAAGTCCTGAGTACAGCCAGGTGTGGTCCAAAAGCTAAAACTAAAACAACAAAAAGAGCAAGAACAGTGATAGTTTTCAAAAACATTTTAGAAATTGCAAAAACTAATAAAAGGCCTGCAATAATCTGAGTTAATTTATTTAAATAATCTAGTTTATTCTCGGTATAAACTTCATGTTTATGGCATTCTTATTTTTAACTATTTCTGTCTTATTCAAATCCTGCAACAGTATGAAAAGTCAATAGCATCAATAATGATCACAATAATTATATCTGTACTACTACTACTACTACTACTACTACTACTACTACTACTAATAATAATAATAATAATAATAAGGAGAGAAGGAATAGAGCTATACTGGAGCAAAGGTTTTTTTTTTCTTTTTTGGGTTACACCTGGCATTGCTCAGGGGTTCCTCCTGGCTCTGCACTCAGGAATTACTTCTGGTGGTCCTCAGGGGACCATATGGGATACAGGGGATCGAACCTGAGTCAGGTCGCATGCAAGGCAAACACCCTACCCACTGGACTACCACTCCGGCCCCATGAGCAAAGTTTTATGCTATTGAAATTAAGTTGGTATTACTCCAAATTAGGTTAAGCTCATAACAATGTCCAGGGCAACTACTAAGAAAATTGATGAGTACAAATTTTTAAAAAGCAAAATAAATCTAAGGATATTAGTGACTGGGATTAAAGACAATCATTTTAAGACATTGTCTACCTAAAGTTTAAAATGTAAATTTCTGGGATAAAAAATTCTTATTTTTTTCTTCAAGTGTAGCTTATGTCCATTCTTGTGGCTGGAAGAGTTGAGTTCCAGGACTAGTGTACTTCAAGATGGCCAGCAAAAGGTCTTTTCCTAAAGAAGTAATAGAACAAAATAAAAGGTGAGCACTAAATATATTAGCACTTATTAAGAACAGTTCTGGATCATTAAAATGACTTATGTGATTCTGTGAGATAATAGTATATAGAAAGTGCATAATGTGGACTCAGACACAACGAGGAGAGTTGCCATCCAGCTCTCCCCTAACTCAGCTGACCATGAGGCTCCCGGAGGAAAGATGGGTTTCCTCCATCTTTCCTGATGGGAATCGGCTCATCACCTCTGTGGGGCCTCGCAAGCAGCCGGATGAGACTCGCCCATCACAATAGCCGCCATTTTCGCTGTCCTGAAACCACAGCACATCAGAGCCCGCCCAGGAGAGATGCTGATCTCAAGACCGGATTAACGGAGTAGCTGAGTTCAAGCCCAGGTAGGTGGCCCTCAGAGGCGGAAGTCACCAGGCATTCGTGAGATGGAGCTGGGGCCACCCCTTCCCCCTCTCTGATTGTCCTGGAGGCCCAACGGCCCGACAAAAAAACTGCCCCAGGGCGATTGGCCATATCATGCAGAGACTCAGACACAAGGGGGAGAGCTGCTATCCCACTCTCCCGAGTAGTATGGTACATCAAACTAGTGGAACCAAACATGCCCTAGAATATACTACAATCCACAATATGTAAGAAAGGGAAGTGAGAAGGAGGAGAAAGAGAAAGAGAGAAAGAAGATACAGAACCCACCATGGAGGCAGTCTGGGGAGTGGGGAGAGAGGTGGGGACATTGGTGATGGGAGATGGGCACGGGTAGAGGGATGGGTATTGGAACACTGTAGAACCAAAACTCAAACATGAGCATCTTATAATTGTATATCTAAAGGTGATATAATAAAATAATTAAAAAAGAACGTGCATAATGTTTCATAGTATATAATAGGCTATGTTGTACTATAAATACAAGTATGTTTGTAAACAGGACAATGTGAATTAACAGTTGACTAAGTGCAGGAACAGTTGAGTAGGATGACATGACAAATTCTGGAACAACTTGTGAAATACTGAAATAGAAGATGGGTTTCCCTCGGAGTCTGAAAGTATAAAATCTATTTTTGTTTCTTAAGTGCTGTATTGACTCTAGTTATAAGGCATGTGAAATTTACTTGATATCAACCTGAGTAAGCTGTAGTTTATTTTAAGGCATTACAAACAAGTTTGAAAGTCAAGTGGGCACTGAGGAGAAAGTATTTGCAGCATATTAAAAAGCTGCTATAAGGCTGGGAAGAGAGTTCAAATGGTCAAGCGCTTGGCTAGGATGATCAAGGCTAATTTCCTGCCTCAGTAAAGCCTTACCAGGGATTGCCCCTATTAAAAAAAAAAAAAAAAAGTTACACAGCCAGTGGAGAGACGGTAGGTAGTTGGTAGTCGGTAGGGATTTGCCTTGTACATGGCAGACCCAGGTTCAATTCCCAGCATCATATGGTTCCCAAGGCCACCAGGAGTGATCTCTCAGAGCTAGGAGTAAACCCTAGCACAGCTGGGTATGATCCCCCAAAAAAAAGAAAGAAAAAGTTGCTATATGTAATATCCAAGATATTCTTACATTCTTAAAAAGACAAGTATCAGTACCATTAAAAAAAATGAACTAGACAGGAATAAGCAATGTACCCGAAAAGGGAAAACAGGAATCACTTAGTAGTAGTCAAAACAAATTAAAATAATACCAAGCAATCAGTATTCTCTTACCAGAACAGCAAAAATTACTGAGTAAAGTGCTACTATTTTCAGAAGGCAATTTATTAACATTTAATTTATTTTTCAGTTCAGGCCACATCTATGGCATGGTTAGGGACTGACTTTTCTTCAAAGAGCAATTCCTGGCTCTGGCCTAAGTTTGTGACTCCCCAAGTAATCCGTAGAGTGGCAGGGATCATCTCCCAGGCCCCAACACAAGCGGACCCCAGGTGCAGTTTGACAGCTGCAGTGTATGGGATTGGTGGGATGTGAGCAGTATAGGTGCTCAGAGCAGACTTGGCCAGTCCTGACCCAAATCAAGCGTTGCTCTGAGTGCTGGTACCCCTTGTGCCAGGAACAGAGGTGTCTCTGGAGGCTACTGCCCTCCTCACTTCCACTCAAGGAGAAAGGAATCTTGGGGCCTGGAAGCAGTTTAACAAATCAAGACAGGAATATAAAGAAATCAAAGAGAAGGGGAGAGGGCAAATAGGGAGGGGCAATAATAGTAGTCAAAGAGTGACAGTGACCCGACACCACAGGTTTGAATACAGGCCTTGGTGGAGAGAAAGTCGGAAAAGGTAAATTGGCTCCAATTCCAGACTTTAGATTTAGATTCCATTCTAACCGCAGAGGACGCATCTCAGGCTTCGGAAGGAGAGCAAATAGGGGATTCCCTCCCCCATTTTTGTCAGAAAGTGACAGCAAGTCTATGTTGGTGGTGCGGAGAGAAAGGAGGCAAGAAACCCAGTTAGAGGACGATTTGGGGGTCTTTCATACCAACATCCACGCTTATTTTCAACGGGTAAAAAAGTGGGGCCGGGACAGCGGGTGCAGCTCATTAGCGGCTTCCTTTCCGCGTTCCTGGGAACAGGTAAGGGATCTTTTCTTTTTGCCTGCAACATCAGTATTGACGCTGCGTAAAGAATGAGATGAAAGCGGAGAGCACGAAAAGAAGAACACTGCTTGGTAACTGCGACGCGGACATAAAGGGGGACATTTGCATGGAATCCTCATAACCACGAGGGAAGCCTAGCCTGAGGAGCCACCTGGGGCCACTGGACCAGCGCTCACCGGTCGAAGCCCGGGAAGGGGTACAAGGAATGGCGCGGGGTCTCGGAGCCAGCGGACTGAGCTGAGAATCTGCAGAGTCCGGCAGGCTGGAAGACCCTGAGGGTGGGTGCGCGGGGCGGGAGCCGGGAATGGGCGTGGCCCGGAGGGGCATTACCGCTGGGCGGTACCGGGGCGGGGGCGTGTCTCTCCATGGGGCGTATCCAGAGGCGGTGTCGGGGGGCGTGGCAGGGCGTGGCCTCACCGTGCCGGGATCCGAGGCCCAGCTGGGCAGCGCTGGGGCTCAATCCTCCCGGGCTGGCGCAGCCGCCTGGTCGCCTCAGTACCTGGCTCCCGGCTCCGCCCCTCTCCTCCCGGTCTCTTCAGCACCGCGAACCCGTTGGCTACGTGGGCGCCGCCTTGGGCTTGTCGTTTCCTGGCCATCTGGGACCAGGTGAGGTGAGCAGGTCCTCCTCGAGAAGCCCAAAATGGGATGTTATGGGATCTTCCTCTGGGCATTGGCAGATTCACAAAACTTTTCAGTGATTAAAATGATTTCTTAAAGTGAGGAACTGGGAAACTTTTTGCTCCTGGTGAGAAGTTGGGCAGGTTCTTTGGAAACGCTCAAGAAACCGTCTTAAGAACTAGAAGGGCGTCCAGACCTCTATCAGCAGGGATGCTGATAGACCGTTTCTCCAGGGGAGAGGTGAGAGTGTGGGTGCCATGGGCCGGGGCGGTACTGGTCTGTTGAATAAGCCCAGATGAGAAGGTGCTCAACTTCCACCGGGACACCGTGTGCGGTTGCCCAGAGCCTCCTCTCCTCACCTGCACTGTCCCCGAACTTCGCCTTGCAGGCACAAGTTAAGCCCCGTGCAGGTAGACGTAGAGAAAGTTTATGGCACGGAGGTGGGTGGATGCGCTTTGCCATGGGCAGAAGGCGGGCAGCGCCCCGTCCCGGAGTCATAGCCCGCTTTTCTATTTCAAAACTCCACCAGAAAATAGCATCCACTTGTTTAGAACTCTTGTATTTGGTGGAATACACACCTGCAAGTTTTTCTTTAAAATCGAGTTTCTTGTTAAACAAAATTTTAGAATGGAAGCCCGTGGCGAAGGAAGTTAACGACATGCTTGGACTTCTTGTTTCTAGGTACATGAAGGCATGAATAATAAGCAAATTACGCCCCAGCATATAATAAAATGTCTTTCTTGTCATAGTCCTTTAAAAGCAGGACATAGAGGATAAAAAGTAAAATATTGCATCACAATGTAAACGAGAGATTTTTGGTTCAGGTGGGAGTTAACTGGATAAATTAATGTTATATTTGTATAAGCAGCCAGGCCTGGAAAGGAATTTTTTTTTTTCTCTACTGGCAATGGGGAGAGGCCCAGTTCTCTCTGCAAGCAGAGTAGCAACCAGAGTAGCAAAATTGTAATTTCTTCCTTTGCTGAGGTTTGCCTCAGCATAAGCCTAGAAATGACTGAGAAAGTGAATTGTGTATAGGGGAAGGCATCTTGAGTCTGTTTTTGCTTTTACTGAGGGTCACACCTCTCTGTATTCAGGGCTTACTTCTTCCACTGTGTTCTGTGCTCACTCCTGGGTGGCCCTGAGGACCAGAGGTAGTGTTGGGGACCAGCCCTCCAGGCAACTGTGTGCTTTACCTTGGGTTCTTCTTTCTCCAGCCCCAGCTTGCGTCTGGAGAATAAAATGTCTTAGTAGGTTTTGCTTTAGATAAAGATCTCTGGGGCTAGGGGTGGGCGGGCACTCTGGTCCCCATTTCCCCATCTAAGTCCACTTAAGGGCCACCACTGTCTCTTGAGTACCCTCTATTCTTCCCCCTCTCCTACTTTTGCCCAGCTCTTAGCTTTTCCCAGCTCCCTAATAAAGTCTGGAGTGAAGCTTGGTCAGATGCAGAATTATGGTAGCCTGGGGAGAGGGAACTTCAGGACTAGAGGAAGTGAATTGTGGCCTAAATGAGCTGAGAAACTGGGTGAGATGAACAGACTAACTTGCAGTGTAAAAGGCTCTCAAAAGACGATAATCTGGAGCAGAGGAAAGGGGACTATCTAGGAGAAGAGATTGTCTCCTAGGAAGGAAATAAGACTTTGGTGCTTGTTTCCTACTGTCTTTTTGTTTCGTTTTGTTTGTTTGTTTGTTGTTGACCTTGGAGGTGGAGTCTTGGAGCTCAGCGGTCACTCCTGGCAGTGCTGGGAAGTGACCATCAGTGGTGTCTGGGATTGAACCATGCACTGATATGTGCAATACAAGTGCCTTAACCCTGTTCTGTCTTTCCATGCTGACAGCTTTTTGTTCCCTTTTGTGTTTTGGTTTCCTTCATGCGAGTCTTATACTTTATCACTGAACTGCGTTCTTGTTCCTGCTGGGTGGGGGGGTGTTTAATATTTTTTGTTTGGGTCTGGGAGACAGCTCAGAGAGGGGGCATAACCTTTCCATCCTCCAGGTTAGAGCTTTGACACCTTTGGGTCTTCCAAACACAACTCACTGGAGCACTGATCTGGGAATAATAGACACTGCTGAGTATGGTCCCCAAACAATCAAACAACCCTCCATATTTTTTTTTGACCAAAAAACTATCATGAGATGGGGTTGCTGCAGTTTAGGGACATTTCTTTAAAATGTTCCTCCAGCCCCCATTTTGCATTTTATTCTTTTCCCTTGCAGATTTCAAAGGGCAGTTGGGGGGAAGAGGGAGAGACTGAAGAAGGCCTGAGCCTATGATGCACACACAGACAATAAAGCATGGACTGGCTTGAAGACAGATTTGAAAGTTGAAAACAATGATCTACATTTAATTAAAAATCACAGCCTTCTTTTTTGCAAAAGATGTTGAGAACTACAACATTCATGTTTGGTTGACCTGAAAAAACATGCAAATCCATACTTCTTTTTTATTCAGAATTTGACTATAAAAAATATCATCCAGACAGGAAATAACTATTCTCTCCCTCTCCCTTGTGGGAGGCATCTTGGCCCTGCTCCTTTCAGCATCTCTCTTTTGTGGGGGACATCTTGGCCCTGCTCCTTTCAGCATCTCTCCATGGTGAGAGATATAGTGGCCCTGGTCCTTTTTAGGATATCTCCCTTGTGGGAGACATCGTGGACCTGCTCCTTTCAGCAGTATGAGACTAGTGCTATAATTCCTGTACTATCTCTCCAGCCTCTCTGTATTGTAAATGTTAAACATTTTGGAGGTCCTCCAGTTGGTGCTTAGAAGACCCAGGGACATTTTCTGTTGATTCTTGATGAATGGGTTCAGAAAATATTGTGGTTCTAGGGCCCTGCATTGCCTAGAATTATCAGGATCGACTTCATACAAGGCGTGTGCCTTCCCTCTGTCTAGACCCTAAACTGAAACTTTCATAAGATGTAAAGTTTTTAGTAAAAGTCAGACCCCAGATATCTGTGATCTGTCCGGGACAAAGATTAAACAGAGGGTGGTTAAGAAATAGATATGTGGACCAGAGTGATAGTACAGCAGGTAGGGCATTGGCCTTAACGCAGCCGACCCAGATTCCACTCCTGGCCGCCTGGGACCACGAGGAGTCATCCCTTAGTGCAGAGTCAGGAGTAAGCCCCAAGTACCATTAGGTATGGCCCCATAAAACAAAATGAAAATAAACAGATATGTAAGAGCTGCTACTTGCTCTCCCTGTGCCCAGCCACTCATGAGGCGCCTGGGAGGCATGGCGGGTTCTAGCCCTGGCCTGCCACCCCAGCAGAGCCTCACAACAAGCCAGATGACCCCCCCACTCCTATGGGGCCCGCCATTTTCCACATCCGGACTTCTTTCTCCGTCACAACTCCACCCAGCAGACCAGACTATCACAGCCCGGCTCGCGTGGCCGCTGGCGTGGTTCATCAATAAATGCTTTATTTAGAGGTGACTACAAGAGTATGCCACCCACACGGCAAGCCTGGCAAGCTGCTTGTGTAGTATTTGATATGCCAAATACCAGTAACATTTATATTAGGTCATTCCCGTGACCTAATATAATGCTTTGAGGCTCTTTATGTTCCTGGAGCAAGCAGATGCCTTTGGGTTCTCCTAGCATGAGATAGGACATATGGAGATATTACTGGTGCCCGCCCTAGCAAATAGATGATGAATGGGAAGATAGTGATAGTGATAGAAAAAAAATATAGATTTTGATTTGGCTGTCTTTTCACTCAGCATCTTAGGCAAATCTTTTAATTGATTTTTTGGGGTTCTTCTTAAAACTTCAGTTGTATTAGTGCATTCTCCTTCAGTAGGAATGTATCACTTTCCCGGAGCTGGATTAGAGCACACTCCTACTTATTTCCCCTGGGTGTTCCCCTCAAATTGAATAAAACTCAGTTCCCAACCAGGGTTTACTGAAGCCCTGTGTGATCTCGACTGTTTGGTGTCATATTCTCACTCACCCCTCTCTTCCTTGCTCCTATCCTCTCTGCTGTCCTTGTTTCTCTAAATACTTGGACTATCTCTTCCTCAATCCACTCAGATCCTTTCAAGTGTAACCTTCTTAATCAAGTCTCCTCTGACAACCTGATCCCAAATGACCTTATGTCATTCCTGGTGTTATACCCTGCTGTGTTTCTCATGGTACTTATCATTACCTGGCATTGTGTAGGAGCTTTTTCTTTGCTAGGCCCTGTTAACCTCTACTCAAGTGTCAGCTCCATAAAGAAAAGAAATTATTTTTTTTGTTTCATGGTTTAGTTGCTATTTGGCATGTTGTAATCAACCAATACTTGTCAAATTAATGAAATCATTAAATGACGTAAACCAGCAATTGACTTCCATAAGGCTTGCAGAGTCCTTAGTAAAATACTAGGAGTCCTTTGAGGTAATTCAAACCTGTCAATATTGTGTAGCAAAATGATCCCTTAAAGAAGCTTTGGTACTTCTACACAATGGAATACTATGCAGCTGTTAGGAAAAATGAAGTTATGAAATTTGCCTATAATTGGATGGATATGGAGAGGATCATGTTGAGTGAAATTAGCCAGAAGGAGAGAGACAGATATCAGATATAGAATGACTGCATTTATTTGCATGACATATATATATATATATATATATATATATATATATATATATATATATATATATATATGTACTTATTATGATACCAATATCCAAGGTCAGGTGAAGCATGGATCAGGAGGTCTTGTCAAAGGTGGAAATAATCACAAACATGTGGGAATCAGAGGCTATGTAAGACAGAGAATGGAACAGTGTGCCAATAATTGTCAAAAGTGCTAATACCAACCTAGAACTGAGCATTAAATACAGGCAAAAAGATACACATGACATCATTTTAATGTATGTATTGTAATCCACAATGTGTGAGGGAAGGAAAAGAGAAACAGATAGAGAGAAAGAGAAAGAAATAAAGAACCTGCCATAGAGGCAGGCTAGGGGAGGGGGAAGGAATCGGGGACATTGGTGGTGGGAAATGGGCACTGGTGGAGTAATGGATGCTGGATCATCACTGTATGACTGAAACCCAAATATGAACATCTTATGAACACCTTTGTAATCGTGTATCTCATGGTGGTATAATAAAATATTAAATATAAAAGAGAGATTAAAAGGAGAGCACTTCAGACTTTCAAAAAAAAAAAAGAAATGATCCTAGATCTCATTGGCCTCTATTTTCATCATAGTTCATAGAAGAAGATTTATATAAATCCAACATATCAATGTCTATCATGTGTTTATTTTCTTATTGATGGACTCTTGTATAGTTTCCAGTTTGAGACCATTTTTTTATTTTTTAAAAATTAAAAAAAAAATTATTATACCATGTGAGAAATACAATTACAAGAATATTAATAATTGGGTCTCTGCTATACAGTGTTCCAGCACCCATCCCTCCACCAATGCCAAATTCCCATCACCCATATCCCAAACGCTCCCCACCACCCAAATCCTCCTGCCCCTATTGCAGGCACATTTTATTTCTCTGTCTATCTCTTTGTCTCTGTCCCTGTATTTCTCTCTCTCTCTCTCTCTCTCTCTCTCTCTCTCTCTCTCTCTTCTGTTACACTTTGTAGCTTACCCTACAGATATTAACAATGTATGATGTGACACCATTTTTTTAAAATTAAACTACTATGAACGTTCCTAGAGGCTCTGCCTCATTTGGGGGCATAATGTATTTTAGTTGCAAATCTTTGTGCCTTTTGTACTGAGAGAAATATGACAAAGGCAGAGGACAGTGACTGCCATGGCAGCCTGCCTGATGTCTTAGCTTCTCCCCTAGGTACTGGTGGTCTTCTCTAGAAGGTGACTACCTGGAAAATGAGTTTCCACACATATTGGAGGATCATCAGGTACTTTAGTGTTTTCAGAGCTTTCCAAGAGCCATTGTAGACAGTCCACTGCTATTGCTACTGTCTCCACCCTGCGTTTCGACTCTCCACCCCAGCACTAGTTGATGCTAATCAGCCAGTGTGCGTTATGCTATCAAGGAGTTTAAATATTTATTAGCAAGTGTCTTGTTCAGAGCCTGATAAAATATTTATGTGTTTCCATGGGGCATTGGTTTTCATCCAGGCTTCTCAAGGCATTTTTGTGAATTCCTTGTAATAACCATGAGGCACTCAGGCAGAGATAGAAGGTGTTACCAAACCCTGTCTTGCAGAACACCCTGTATTCTGGGAAATAAAGAGAAAGAGAAGGCAGGAAGAGGGCTATTAATGGTGTTTGTGTCAGGAAAAAGCTGCATGTATTGCAGATAGTGACTTGAAAAAAGAAGGGCCTGTTAATATAGGGCTTCTAAAGATATGAATCAGAGAATGCATTTGGAGGGTGCATCAGAATAATGCATTAATCCTAAATAGAAGAAAGGACTCAACCTTATAAAATGCATAGTTGCTTGGATAGCAATGTGAGCAAGGCCTGTACAAAACAACTATTCAATATGCTTTAATTGCATCATAGCTGCTGTGATAAAATGGAGTTGGGTAGAAACTGGCCAGATTTCTAGGAGGAGTTAAGTGATAGTTATGCCAGTAACAACCATTGGGGTCTCCCAAGCAGTTTCCAAGAAGTCCAGGGTCCCTTCTCCTATTTCCCTGCCAACCAGGTTGTTCGTTTAATGTGCAGCTTGAGGAAGTGCTACTGCACTCGCCCTGTCATCCTGGGAATTATTCAGATCACTCAGTGTTGCCTAGAAGCCTCCAGGGATACACCTGAGGGTGCTTGGAGGCTTTGAGACCTATACCCAGGGATTTTCAGGGGACCAGGTGGTGTTGAGATTGATCTAGGGTCAACCACATGCAAGGCTTGCAGATTCCCCCGGTGTTGTTTATCCAGCTCCTTAGGTGTAGTTCTGAAGGAGGTGTGGCTATGAAATGACATCTGTGGTGTAGATGAACGTGGGCATATGTCAGTCAAGATCAAATACTGGTGTGGTTTGAGCAAGGTAGGGACGGTCAAGTTTCTCTCAGAGAGAAAGCAGGAGCGCTCTAGCCAGCTTGCCCAGGACTCAGTGTGGACATTAGTCTGACGTAGGAATCCATGTGAAATCTGATTGGTTATTAGGTCATATATTTTGCAGTTTTGGGGAGGGGTATTCAGTCCAAGCACGATGTTCGTATTTGCTTACATCCAAGGCACCTTGCAAATATTCTACCTTATCCAGTTCAATCTAGAGATGAAATCTGCTATAAGTGGTAATCAGGGTAGGGCCAGGTTAACTAATGTCCTCCTGGGACTGACCAAGGACAGGCCTCATCAACCCCCTCCTCTCCTGGCCACACAGACTTTCAGGATGCCTCAAGTCAAGTACATTTAAAGACTATTCTCTCTTCTGAGTTCTCTCATGGATGCATTGTTTCAGTGGGCAGAGAGGGGGTAAAGTGAGAGGATCCAAGTTCTTCTCCTAAACCCAAATTTCAGACATGGATTGCCAGACAAGAGGGTTAATTCATGAGATGGGTCACCCTTATGGCACTCAGACTTGCTTTGATCAAACTCCTGGGCAGTAACTAGAGAAGCCAAAGGCAGTGTATGATTGCGGCCAATGCATGCTGACAACTGCAGCAGACTCCTGTGGCCTCCATTCATGTTCTTCACTAGAATTTGCAGGTTTCTGTGTAGAAGAGTGTCCCCAGGATGCTTCATTTTTTAAAAAGTATTTTATTATACCACTGTGAGATATACAATTACAAAGATATACAATTAAAAAGTTCATATTTGGGTTTTGGTCATAGTGTTCCAGCACCCATCCCTCCACCAGTGCCCATCTCCCACCACCAACTTCCCTGGTTCCCTCCCTCTCCACCAGCCCACCTCCATGGTAGGTTCTTTATTGCTTCCCCTTTCTCTCTCTCTTTTCCTTCCCTTCCAGACTATGGATTACAGAACATACATTAAAGGGTTGTCATATGTATCTTTTTGCCTCTATTTAATGCTCAGTTCTAGGTTGGTATTAGTACCCTCGACAATTGTTAGCACACTGTTCCATTTTCAGTCTTACCTAGACTCTGACTCCCACACGTTTGTGATTATTTCCACCTTTGACAGGACCTCCTGATATATGTTTCACTTGACCTTGGATACTGGTATCATAATATGTACATATATATTTATGTCATGCAAATAAATGCAGTCATTCTGTATCTGTATCTCTCCTAGCTAATTTCACTCAACATGATCTTCTCCATGTCCATCAATTTATGGGCAAATTTTATAACTTCATTTTTCCTAACAGCTGCATAGTATTCCATTGTGTAGATGTACCAAAGCTTCTTTATCCTGTCATCGATTCTAGGCCACTCTGGTTGTTTCCAGATTCTGGCTATTGTGAATAATGCTGCTATGAACATAAAAGTAGGGATGGTGTTTCCACTGCGTATTTTTGGCTTCCCAGAGTATATTTCCAGGAGTGGTATGGCTGGGTCAAATGGGAGTTCAATTTCTAGTCTTTGGAGGAATGTCCATATTGTTTTTCAGAAAGGCTGTACCAGCCGGCATTCCCACCAACAATGGATGAGTGTCCCCTTTTCCCCACACAGGATGCTTCATTTTAAAGCCATGATAGGGTTAGGGAGGGAGAGGTTGTAAGTTTATGATCATCTAAACTTTCTGATATTTGTGATAAGGAAGAGATCACCATGGAAGTGATAGCTCTGGGGAGCTGGTCTTTGAGCTTTACACAGTTCTTACAGTGAAGACTTATTTCTTCACCTGAGGACAGGAAAGAGAAGGGTGGACCCTCTTAGAGAAACTTCATGGATTTCTCTAGGTCTTGTAGGTGGGATTTGTCTCTCACTGTCGTGGAATGCCTGTTCCAGGATGGCATGGGGACATCCAGGAAATAATGCTCTGGGCTTTCCCATTGCATCTGCCTGTGCCATGTGTCAGACTATCAGTCACTTCTGCTAGCCCTTCATCCAGATTTTCAAGCAAATGAGGAGCTGTGGAGAGAGAAAAGGTGGGCACAAAAGTTTAACCAGAAATAAGGCAAGGGCATGAAGTTGGTGTATGTATGGGAAGAAGTATAAGGGCCTAATGCCGTTAGTTTGCAGACCACCAGAACAGTGAGATATTTTTTTTCCTTTAAGTCTAAACTATTTCTAATGTTCTGAAAGGAGTTTCTCAAAGGATACATTCTCTGTAGTACCTTCTCTGAGCAGGTGAACAGAATTCTTGCTTAACTTTTCAAAATGAACATTTTAGTTCATCAGTGAGTATAGCCAGGCTGGTGAGGGCTGCCTACAAATGGATACTATTGGAATAAACTCAAAAGATTTTAGTAAAGAGGGAGCAGGAAATATAATCTCAGGAAATAGGGGAAGGAAAGAGAACAGGGACCCACTAGGGTCATAGCTGCTCAGTTATCTGCAAATGAAAAAACTGTATGAAAGAAGATCAAATAACCTTCACAACAGGAAGACTGCCAAGTATTACTGACTGCCAAGGTGACAACAGTAAGCGGGAAAGAAGGGGACACTACATGCATGCTGCTGTCATAGTCTAGAGAATACTAATACAGACTTGCTATACCATATTCGGTGTGTATGGGCCATATGTGGTGGCCCATACACATTGTATATGGTATAGTATGTCTGTATTAGTATTCATTCATATGAATGAATGAATGAATGAATGAATTAATTAATTAATTAATACTAATATGAATTCTCCAGTAGTAGAATGGGGCTTAAATGGGGCCAGTCGCATCAAGGCAATTAGCTTAATCCCTGTACTACCTCTCTGGCCTCTATTTGGTGCTGGTTGCAGTAGGAGGAGGGTGGTTTGAGAGTCACAGCACACAGCCATATCATAGCATGTGGCCAAGTCACAACACATAACCACATTGCAACACACCACACCACAACAGTCACACCATAGCACACAGACATGCTTCACTCAGTGATGCCTCAGCACATGCCATACCAGAACTGTACAACTACTAGCAGTGATATGGTTTTCGAACCACTTTCACTCTTCCATGCTGTCTCTTGCCTTGCATCCATTTACAATGTTAGGCATATTTATCTATAGATATATCTATATCACATTCATCTGTACTATTCATTTATAATTTTAGGCATATTTATCTATAGATATATCTATATCACATTCATCTGTACATTTCATTCATAATGTTAGGCATGTTTATCTATAGATATATCTTTGTGTACTTTTTCACTAGCACAAATGGGCATGGCCCCTATAGAAAGATATATAGAAGGAGAGGCATGACAAGAAGACTGTGATTATATACAAATGAGAAAAATATGTTGAAAGATGAATGAATAATATAAATTCTTCAGAGGTTGCTAGCTTCTGCATATTATTTTTTCAGCATTGAATGACATACATTTCTTCCCTGCCTACCCCTCTCCCCGAGATACAGAATCTTCAATCAGCTTGAAGCTAATTTGCGAATTATGAGTCAAAGGTCACACCTCCAAGGCCTTATAATGTCATCCAGTGGGTAACAGCTGGTATGTGCTCAACTGTTCCTTAAAGAATATTCTGTTAAAACCTTATCATAGAATACTTCAATCCTGGGAATCAGCATATTTCCCAGAGTGTTTTATGTTTGTTCCTAGTAGGCTGGGCTACCCTTGTGTATCTCCCCTGCAGTATGGAGCAGGAACCTGTTGATAAGGGGAGTAGGGAGATATTCCCAGACAAAAGCCTATTCCGCTTCCATGCACACCATTGCTCACCAGCACAGGTGGCCCCTCCAAGATGGAGGGTCTGGAACCCAGATGTTTTCATTTCATAAGCACTGACTTTTTCCAAAGACACTGTCTACTCTCAACTGCAATTGGCTTTGTTCTTGGCACGGTGGCCTCTAACCCCCAGAAACAATTTAAGGCAAGTATACACCTATACAGAGAAGTATATACCTAACTGATCTCTAGGCTTTTGCCTATTTTATTTTCATAAAAAAAAAATCACATCTTTCTTTGTATTTTTAGTATACTTTGGGCACATTTGGCTGTACTCAGGCTGACTTCTGGGTCTGTGTTCAGAGATCAAACACAGAGCTTAGGGAACCATATAGGATTCTAAACATCAAACTTGGCTTGATTCAATGTAATACAACCAACTGTATAAAATTATTATGTTTTTAATACAAAAGCAATATCTATCCATTGTAATACGTTTAGAAAGATAGTAACATATACAGAAATTGTTACAATTTTCTACCTTTACTCTCCTCTCTCTGTTACTGACAAGGTCATTATTAAAAATTCAATGTGGTGGATAGATAGTACAGAGTTGAGTTCAGAGTGATAGTACAGGGGGTAGGGCATTTGTGTTGCATGCGACTGACCCAGGTTTGATCCCTGGCATTCCATTTAGTCCCCAAGCACTGCCAGGAATAATTCCTGAGTGCAGAGCCAGGAATAACATAGCTGGCTTGTTACTCCAGGGTGAAAAAATAATATGCAGAAGCTAGCAACCTCTGAAGAATTTATATCATTCATTCATCTTTCAACATATTT
>JAJIBD010024747.1:0-24295 GCA_021461705.1 Cryptotis parvus | reverse complement strand
TTGTGATGTCACCCTTTTTATTTCTGATTCTGTTTATTTGGATTCTCTCTTTCCCTGTCCTTACAAGTCTTGACAATGGTTTGTCAATCTTGTTTAACTTTTCATAAAACCAGCTCTTGGTTTCATTAATCTTTTGGATTGTTTTTTTTGGTTTCCAACTCATTGATTTCCTCTCTAAGTTTTATTATTTCCTTTTTTTCTGCCTGGGTTGCGCTCCTTTTGTTGGTCTTTCTCTAATGTCTTCAGCTGTGTAGTCAGGTTATTTATGTGGGCCTTTCTTGTTTCCTGATGAATGCTTGCAGAGCTATAAACTTCCCTCTTAACATGGCTTTTGCCGTGTCCCACAAGTTCTTATAGTTGGTATCTTCATTTTCATTTGTTTCCAGAAATCTTTGGATTTCCTGTTTGATTTCTTCTATGACCCATTTGTTGTTCAGGAGTGAGCTGTTCAGTTTCCAGGTGTTTGGTTTGACTCCCTGTTCGAGAGACATTTTTAAGAGCCTATATTAGATCCCAACTAAGGAACATAAACAAAAATAGTTAAGCGGAAAGACACCAAGGAAGATAGTGGGATATAAAAATAATCTTATGTAAAATGGTCACCAGCATTCATCTTTAGGCAGTGAAAATTAGGGGTTGGGCTAAGAGTCTAGCAGGTAGGGACCTTGACTGATATGCAGAGTACCTGGGTTCCATTCAAGGAGTTCAAAAAAGTTCCTGAATATTGTCAGGAGAGATCCCTGAACACAGAACCAGGAGTAAGTCCTGAGTACACTGGGAAGAAAGAAGAAAGAGAATGAAGAAAAATTTAAAGAAAGCAAAAAAAAAGGAAAAAAAAGAAAGAAAACAAGGAAGGAAGGGAGGTCAGTGGGCGCTCACAGGCTGAGAGGAGAGAGATGGTCACTTTATCCTGGTCCGCCTCTGCCACCCTGGAACTGACTGGGAAGGGTAGGACTGAGGAAGTCTGTGGATGTGCCACTGCACAGCACGGCAGAGTCCTGCCAGCCACACCAGGTGGCTGTCAAACCACATCTGACACCCTTGACCTTGACACACCTTGACCTTTGCAGCATGAGAGTTAATCCGCAGCACCCGATTTCTTGGGGAAGCCTTGTTCCAAGACTGGAGCAAAGAACTGCGCTTTGTAGAAAAGGAAAACCAGTCTTAGGTCTTTGGACTCACAAGTCTTTGTCCTATCTAACAGAAAAGAATTTCAGGGGAAATTTCAGGGAAGTAAAAACAAATTTTATTTGTAGGTTTTGAGGAAGAGAAGGAGGGAGAGAAAAGGACAGAGCGTACCTGCTCAAAAGAGAACACAGACTCTGGTGATGGTAGTCCATAAAAGAAATGCTCTTTAAATTTTTAATAGTGACAAAAATAAAGGTCTCCAAAAAATTCCAAAATTTTAATTTGAAACATTTGAGTAAAACTACTTGGACACAATGACTAAGGGGATTAAAATTTCAATTAATTGATTTCAAATAGAAATAATTAATTAAATACAGAATTGTACCCAATCTTCATAAAATGTATTACAAGGTCCTTAACTTAAGACCTAGGCAAGTATATAAGGAAGTTGAGTTGAGTAGACTATTAAGTTAATAATGTAATTAAAAATAAAATGAGAAACAAGTATGACTTTGAATTTCAAAACACAAAATTTCTTACCTTTCTCTGTTTACAATTTTATTATTACTTCGCAGTGATTTTTTGTGCATGTGACCATATTGTTCCATCAATTATAACATTATATGTAAATATATTGCATAAAAAACCAAAGTCATTTAAGGATAATTTAGGAACTAACATTCCTTTCTAGTAAAAATATAAATGAATGGTCATGAAGTAATGATTATTTTTTTGGGGGGTGGAGAGCAATAGTACAGCAATAGGGCATTTGCCTTGCATGCTGCAGATCGGAGTTCAATCCCCAACACTCCACGTGGTCTATCAGCCTGCCAGGATAAGCCCCTGAGCACAGTAGGGTATGTGTCAAACAAATGAAAATTAATATTTTCCTATTTACTCACCTTTTACTCTCTCCCAAACCTCCTCTACACAAAAGCACTTTCTACTCCATTTCTAAAATTTTTTAGTATTTTGACATACATTACATTAAAATTCATGTTTTGATGTTCAGCATTGAAAATCAACATGTGTAGACAGTACATCAACTTTGCCATAAAAAGTACAATTCTGTCTTTCATCATAAAATTGTCCCCTTGCCTCATTGATGCAGCCCTTTTGTCCTTATCTTCTATTACCAACCAACCGGTGTTTTTAGTCCATATGTTCATTTTTAAAAATTTAGTTTCCTTGCTTCTTTTCTCATTAATTCAGGTATGAGTGGAATCCCAAGGTGTCTTTCTTTCTCTGTATCAAATGTTGCATTCTTGGAGTTATTTCTGTATGTTAACTGTATGTATCAACAGTTTTAAAAATTCATATAGTTTTTACTTTGCATGTGTGAGTCCCTGTATTTGATACCCAGCATCACAATAAATAAAAATATAATTAAAAAACATTTCTGTCTCTTACAAATAGTGAAGAAGGAAAACATTTTTTTTCCTATTTTATTTTGTTAATAGAAATATTCAGGGTTTCTAATTAATTAATTTTAGTAGCTCTTTTCATTTGATATTGGGTTTTTTTTATTCTTTTTTTTTACTCTTCTCAGGTTAGTTAATTTTACATTTTTTATTGTAAGTGAAATTATATGGTATTTTTTCCCTTCTTTTTCTGGCCATTTCACTTAGTAGAAAACCCAAGAATCATTCTTATTGCAAATGACAATATTTTTAATATTTGTCCCTTATAATGAAATTATTTTTTATATATATATATATATATATATATATCATATTTATGGACCCCTACATTCCCAATGGACACTTGGGTTGTTTTTATATCATAGCTACTGTTAAAGCGCTGCGATAGAGTTTAGGAGTGCATATGCTTTATCAATATAGACATTTAGTTTCTTTTGGACAAATAAACAAAGTGTAATGTTGAGTTATAAGGAAGCTCTATATTTTTTTTTAGAAAAATATATACTGTGTCCTTTAATGATTACACCAATTTCCATATATTCCCACCAAGTGAAGATTTTTATTCCGCATTGCTATCAATGCTAATTCTTATAACTGTTTTGACAGATGTGAGGTTATATCTCTTGGTTGCATTTGTATTTCCTCATCATTAGTGATGTGAAGCATTTTTTCATGTGCATGTTGTACATTTGTATATATTTTAAAATGTCTATTTGAATTTCCTGTTCATTTTTAAGTGAGGTTATTTCTCACTTTTGTCGGAGTGAGACACTCCTGCTCCGCTAAGGGAGTACTCCTGATTTTGTATTAAGGGGTCACATCTTACAGTGCTTATGTGGCCCAGGGGATTAAACCTGGGTTGCTCTCAGTAGGCAGGAGGTTTACTGGCAATACTATTTCTCTATAGCTTCTGTTCTAACTATTGAGTTGTATGAATTCTTTATATATTGAAAACTATTTATTTTCTATTTCACAGATTCCTGTTTCATTTTAAGGTTTTTTCCTTTTTGTGCAGAGCATTATTTCAATGTAGATCCACGTGGTTATCTAGCTTTTCTATGTACTTTCATTAGGACATCAGAAAAATTATCACAAAAAATTTTCTCAAAAACTGACCTCAATGTTTGGTTTTTCTAGTTTATAATTTCAATTTTTAAATATAAAGCATTAATCCATTTTGAATTCATGTAATTGTCTTTAAAAAAGATCCTCAGAAAAGATACTCTACATCAGAACTTTCAGTTCTGTATTTCTTACAATTCATGTAATTGTCTTTAAAAAAGATCCCAGAAAAGATACTCTACATCAGAACTTGCAGTATTGATGTTAGTTAATCCTCAAAAAAAATATTAAGGGGCGGGGGCGATGACCCAGCGGGTAGGGCATTTGCCTTTGGCGGCCGGCCCATGCTGGCCGGGTTCGATCTCCTGGCATCCCATATGGTCCCCGAGCACAGCCAGGAGTAATTCCTGAGTGCAGAGCCAGGAGAAACCCCTGAGCATTGCCGGGTGTGACCCAAAAAGCAAAAAAAAAAAAAAAAAAAAATATATATATATATATATGAGGTAAAGGGTTTATATATATATATATATATATATATATATATATATATAAACCCTTTACCTCAACATTGTAAAGCTTTTGAAAATGAAAATAAAAAGAAATACTAGGATAGGATCACTAGCGATTTTTTCTAAACCATACTGCTCATGAAAATTCAGCTCATCTGTACTTATAAGAAAACTTCAAGGTTTTGCTACTCTGCTAAAGTCAAAAGTTTACCTTCTTTTCAGTTTTGCTGGCAGATACATTAAAGTGGAAGAAACCAAGAAACACCATTAAGAGAATGTTTATGCTTTATTATTGGATAGATAATTATGGCGTCTTAAGTGACCTTCTGCTGATTGGGCAGTCTCATATACAATACTGCTGAGAAGTTACTGAAAATACCTAAGAATTATTGAGAAATAAAATTTCAAAAGCAAACTTAAAAAATATGAGCTCATCTTAGGAGATGATGATACATAAAATATGTCTCATTGTATAGAAGTACATGGCTGAGAGGCGGCTCCAAATCAGATCCTTGCCATCACTTGATCCACTGAGCACTGCTACTTGGATTTTTTCCCTGGTAGGAAAATTAGAAAACTATACTTACGATAAAAAGAGCTACAGCAATAAAAATTGTTTGGTCATGGAGGTTTCATTAATATGAAATTATGCAAATATGAATAAAACAAAGTATAGCAATACATTACTGTTTTTTGGCTTATTGAATCCACCACGGGTAGCTGGTCAGGCTCTGCCGTGGCTCATTCCCAATGAACGGAGATGTTACTGGTGCCTGCTAGAGCAAATTGATGAACAACGGGAACATAACACAACAACAACACAACATAGTAATACATTTAAAAGAAGAACTGAGGAATTTAGCATATCCTGATTCTACACTAAATGGATTGTAAATTAAGGAGATAATTTAAGAAAGCTCTATAATTTTCCTAGAAAAATGCATTAGAAATTATGTTTGATAAACACATAGCCTTTCTAGATTTGTGAGCTTCTGTCACTGAAGAATAATTATATGCCATAAATAAATTCACTCTAATAATTTATATGTATCATTAGTGTTTTTCTAAAGTAATTTATAAATTTAGTTACTTTTCCATAAGCACATATATTTCATAGTTTCAAAGAGGCCCTTTTGGAAGCAAAACATTTGCATAATTACAACTTCTTAATGCAAGGGAGATCATCTTCAATTGATACTACATATTATGAGTTTTCTGATAACCTACTGCATGTTCTTTTGAGTTCACAAGTAGGGAGACTGTATTCTGAGAGCTGTTGACAAATAGGGAGACTATTCTGAGTGCACAGAGAGCAAAAATTCTGCAGACAAGTTCTGATATAGATATACACATATAATGAGCATACACTGTGTTTTTAAAATTACTTTTCAATCATATTCACATTAATTTCTCATATTTTAGTTATGACAGTACGTTAGCTATTCTAGTTGATAGAGATGTGCGATAAATCAAAATTAATCAAACTCTAAAAGATTTTAGAGCTCACTTACTCAGTAACAAAAGGCACCAAACTGATAGATTCTTGATTAATTGTACGCGATATAACTTTTATAAAAGGACAATTTTAGATATTCAACTAATTTTAAAATTACAAAGGAATGCATTTTAAAAGTGAAAGCGTTCAGTAGTTTAATATATAATATCTGTTGAACATACAAGAAAGACTTTATGTGTATAAGTAACAGTAGAAATATTTTATTGAAATGTATATTTTATCATCCCCAAGGTTTAGTTTTTATTATGGGGTCACACCCGGCTATGCTCAGGGGTTACTCCTGGTTCATCACATGAATAATTCCTGGTGATGCCCAGGGGACCAAATGGGATGACAGGGATTGAACCCAGGTCAGCTGCATGCAAAGCAAATGCCCTTCCAGCTGTACTATTGCTCTGGCCCTCCCCAAGGTATTTATAATTACATGGAAACACTAATTTGCAAACTGGAAATAGAAATTACTTTAGGAAAGAGAGCTCTAAATATATAACAGATACACAACACACTACATATATAACACACAATACAGTGTGAAAAATATATAGGCATAGACTTATGTCTTATATTTTCAAATACATAATTTTTAAATAAAATAATAAGATATAAAGAATTTTTCTTCAATAATCTACTAATATACATGTTTCTGAATTCTTTTGTAATTTACAAGCTATTATAATTTAAACATTTAAATAATATAAATGATACATGCAAAATATATCACTATTATAAGTAAATTCCTGGATTATTGAATTTCATAGATATAACTATTACTTATTCAAAATAAGTAAAAACTGGATACTTATAAACATAGACATCAAACTGGATGAGAAAAAAATTAAAAAAGTGAGAACAAAGGAACATACAATAAAGCACTAAAACACTCAGAAAATGAAGAGCAAAAAAAAATCAATACATATATGCTGATAGTTTTCATAAACACCAATGGCTTTTACTTATTCATTGAATGGCACAAACAGTGGCCAAGTGAATTATATAAAACAAACTTTCAGATTAGAATATGTAAAAATAGACATCACTGGACATTGCAGTATAATGTGGAAACTCCTGTATAGGGCATAAAATTAATTAATATGTAAATCAAAGGAACTACCAAGAATCTATCTAAAGCAGGGTCAGAAATATATTTCATGTGGTAGAACACATTCCTAACATGTGCAAGGCTATGGGCTCAGTACACAACAGAGAGTAATCTCCTGAGCACCATTAAATGTGATACTCTTCACCACAGAGAATGGCCCATATCCAAAAGGGTAAAAGCAACCAGTGCTGGCGCGGATGTGGGGAAAAGGGGACTCTCATACACTGTTGGTGGGAATGTCGACTTGTACAACCTTTCTGGAAAACAATATGGACATTCCTCCAAAGACTAGAAATTGAGCTCCCCTTTGACCCAGCCATACCACTCCTGGGAATATACCCTGGAAAGCCAAAAACACACAGCGGAAACACAATCCGCACTTTTATTTTCATAGCAGCACTGTTCACAATAGCCAAAACCTGGAAACAACCAGTATGCCCGAGAACTGAGGACTGGATAAAGAAACTGTGGTACATCTACACAATGGAATACTATGCAGCTGTCAGAAAAAATGAAGTTATGAAATTTTGCTATAAATGGATGGATATGGAAAGAATCATGTTGAGTGAAATTAGTCAGAAGGAAAGAGAGAGACATAGAATGACTGCATTTATTTGCATGACATAAATATACTAGGTGATCTTACCAAAAGTGGAAATTACCGCAAGCGTGTGGGAGTCAGAGGTTGGTTTAGATAGAGAAAGGAACATGAGTGAATAAATGTCTAAAGTTCTGATACTAACATAGAACTGAGCATTAAATACAGACAAAAAATGCAAGTGATGGCTTCTAAGTGTATGTGGTGCAACCCACAATGTGTGGGAGAAGGAGGAGAGAGAGAGGGAGAGGAGAGGAGATAAAGAACCTGCCATTTAGGCGGGATGTGGGAGGGGGAGGGAATTGGGGACATGGGTGGTGGCTGAGGGGCACTGGTGGAGGGTGGGGTGCTGGAACACTATGTGACCGAAACCCCCAAGCGTGAACAACGTTGTAATTGTATATCTCACGGTGGTATAATAAAATGTTACATACAAAAAAAAAAAGTGATACTTTTTTTTTTTTTTTTTTTGCTTTTCAGGTCACACCCTGTAAAGCACAGAGGTTACTCCTGGCTCTGCACTCAGGAAATCCTGGCTGTTCTGGGGTACCATATGGGAAGCCAGAGATTGAGTCCAGGTAGGCTGCGTGTAAGGCAAACACCCTACCCGCTGTGTTATATCTCAGGCCCCTGAAAGTGATTCTCCTTGCAGTAACACTGCCAGGCATGGCCCTTATAAAAATAATGCCTGGGGGCCGTAGCGATAGCCCAGCGGGTAGGACATTTGCATGCGTGCAGGCCCGGGTTCTATCCCGGCATCCCATGTGATTCCCTGAGCACCGCCAGGAGTAATTCCTGAGAGCAGAGCCAGGAGAAACCCCTGAGCATTGCCGGGTGTGATCCAAAAAAGAAAAAAAAATGCCTAAATCAATTATTAACAGACTTAAAAGAAAACAGTAACAAAAAAATAACGCAATAGCAGTTGTAGATTTCAGAACCTTGCTTTTCATATGGATGGATAACACAATCTGATACAAGTCAACATAAGAACAGTAGTCTTTGAACAAAGAATTAAACCAATTGGGCACAATAGAAATCTTCAAGACATTCCAAAAGTTGAGTACAATACACAGTCTTCTCTAATCTACACAGAATAGTGCCTATCTTGACAATATTAAAAAGCTGAGGCTCAAAATGTAAGCAAACCAAATTCAGCAATATATTTCTAAAGTTGTCTTCCTGACAAAGTAGGATCTATTGATAGGATCCAAGAATGGTTCATTATCTGTAAATGAATACTATAGGTAACTAACAAGCGGAAAGAATTATGATCATATCAATAGAAATAAGAACACTGTTTATAAGATTCAACATTCATCTATTGTTAAAAACAGCTCTAAATAAAACTAAATAAAAAAAGTAAATAGAAAGAACATATCTCAAAAATAAATATACTACAAATTCAAAATTGACTTGCTAATCAATAACAAATAGCACAAATTATTTTTTTCTTTAAGATCAGATACAATACAGCAATATCGACTTTCACCACTGGTTTTCAGCATAGCATTGAAAGTCGTAGAACAATTAGGCAATATAACTTAATTAAAATAATGCATATAGAAAAATAGACAGAACTATTACTGTTTTAATATGACAGGATAACGCACAGGGTAAGCCCTGAAGAAAGGACCCAGACATAGTCTGTTGGTAGTGTCTGTCTTCCGAGCATGAAGTCACAAGTTTGATCTCAGGCACTGCCCATGTTCCCATGTGAAATCTAAGACTCAGTCGTTTGGAGTCTCTGGTAGTACAACAAATCGTAATCTCTGGTGCATTAAAACAAAGTGTGTTACTCCCAGCAGACAACTAAAAGGAGCATAAGCACTGCAACTGAAGGGCTTGTGCAGGCACTGAAACCAAGTCTGATCTACCCCCATCACTGCAACTATCACAAAGGGGGAGGAAATATTATAAGAATCGACATAATCCCACAGAACAAAAAAATCAATGAAATAGAATTGAGAGCTCAGAAATAAATTCAAAAGTTATATGGATAGTTAGATTACAACCAAGGAGCCAAAATTATATATATCTGACAAGAAACTTCTCCAAAGAAGACATACAGACCACCAATAGGTATATAAACAAAAAGTGAATTACCACTAATTATAAAAGAAATACATCTCAAAAACACAATGAGATATCACTGTTGAAAACAAAGAAACAAGTGTTAGTGTGGGTGTGAAGAAAAAGGAGTCTTCACATACAGTAGATAAAGTGTAACTATGGAGTGCCACAAAAATTAATACAGATATATTATATGACCCAATAATTCACTCTCTACTATTTGTTCAAAGAATATGAGAACACTGAATCCTAGGATTTTAATCACTTGTTGATAGCAGTACTATTTATAATAGCAAGATATAAAAAATCATTTAGTGACTAAAATAGAGAGGTATTGCACACACACGCGGGCGTATGCACACACACACGATACTACTAGTATATTTTTAGAAGAATAGCAAGAAGATATCTTCCCATATGCAGCTACATGGATAGGAAAAGTTTAAACAAAATCAATAAGAAAGAAAAACCTGGAATAATTTCACTTCTATGTTTAATATAAAGTAAAAAAACAAAAGAACAGATAAAACCAAACCAGACCAGAACTGGAATTCTGACTGCAAAACTGAGATTAACAGCGGAAAGAGAGGGAGAAAACAGTAGAGGTGGGTTTTGATTTGCATTTCCCTATTCAGTTCAGCAGAGCATTTTTTCACATGCCTATTGAACAAGTGTAAGTCTTCCTTGAGAAATTTTTATTCAACTCTTCTCCTATTTTTGCATGGGGTTAATTTTATTTCCTTGTTTCATTTTATATTTCATATATTGGGTATTAACCCTTTGTCAGGTTGGTGGAATTTATTTCAGCATGCTTACTCTATATTTTTTATTCTTGTCATCATATCTTTTGAGGCACAAAATTCAATATAATCACTTTTTTAAAATTTTTGTTTCCATTTGTTTGGCCAGTGGCATTGAAACATTGAAGAAGTCTCTAGTTAGCTTTAGTGCCAGTAAGAGTTCTGTCTATGTTATCCTTAACATAAGTTATGGAGTCAGTTCTAATATTGAGGTCTGTAATGCGTTTTAAATGGTCAGTTGTTTTCAGAGTAATTTGGTTGCAAATTAAGTATATATATATATATATATATATATATATATATATATATATATGTCTGGAAAATCACGCCTATATATCACAATATATCACTATATAGTGATGTATATAGTGATATATATTACTATATATATCACTATATACATCATTATATATCATGCAGATACTTGGAATATATGCTTGGAATATCACGCCTCACTCAAGTGAAAGAAGGAATCCGGAGCTCCGACCTCTGTCGCTGTTCCAGAGTCAGGGACACTGTCTCATTTGCCAAGACATCAAAAATCAGGTGGGCTGGACATATAATGAGATTTGGAGACAACTGCTGGACTAGAGCTGTTACAGACTGGATCCTCGAGATCAAAAGATCATGTGGCTGCCCACCTACAAGATGGTCAGACTTCTTCATCAAGTGGTTTGAGGCTCTTTGTACTCCTGAAGCAACCAGATGCCATTGGGCTACACTGTCATGTGATAGTGTCTAATGGAAATATTACTGGCGCCCGCTCGAGCAAATCGATGAATAATGGGATGTCAAGTGATCAAGTGATATATGTGTGTGTGAATCTAAATACACCTTACTTTTTTCTTATTTTACTGAAAATTTAATTATATTTAAATGAAAAATGGACTTCTTATTCATATTGCTGTTTTTCCAACCAAACTGGAGTGTGAAATCCCTAGGATATAGCCTGCTTGGGCCCTGTGGAACTATGTTGTAGATTACTTGGCCAACTCAGCAATACAGGGGAGAAGGGCTTGAGAGCATTGAACCAAATTCATTTGCATTCAAAGCAAGCAACCTGTACCACCTCTCAGGTTCTGTTCTGTTTTGTTTTATTCTTCTGAAGTGTGACTTTTCAACTATATAGATAACGACTTTACTTATCCAAAGGTTATCTAATTATTATTCAGTCATTCATTTACTTTATAAAGTTTATTGACTTGCTATTATTTATTAGGCACTATTTTAGAAGTTGGGTATTCACCCACAACAGATTGGAGCATATTTATTGCTGGACTAAATGTACTGATTTTGGGCACTGTGATGATCAATTTAATACAGAATAGATTGAGAGTGCAGCCTGAGTATTAGTACTTTGGTAAGATTCCCCTAGTAAATGCTAATGTGACACTGTGATTGAGAACTACTGCTAGGTGACCAGGCTAAAATACTCTCTTACTGTGGCAGTAGGAGTGGAGGGTGTGGGTTCAAAAAATAAGTTATTTAATACACCATTTAATAACTTTGTTTTAGCAATCTAATAGTTGAGCTCATCTAGAATCCCTTTGGATAAACTCTTATTTTCCCTCCTGGTGTCTTCATCTCCAGATTCCTTCTTCATAAGATTATGTGTAGATATGAAACTATATCTTTTCTGATTAGCTATCATTTTACCATTTTCATAACTTTTGCCTTATCATCACCTTTTGATCCTCCAGATGACAGCAAATATTGTTGAAAAAAAGCTGCTGCACTGAATATTCTATAGCAACTAGAATTCAATAAACTACTCCATGATAAAAGAATCTATAGTCTATAATCTCTTAATGCACAATACAAGTTTTTTTAATATTTTTTGGCAATACATACACTGCTTGGGGCTGACTCCTGTCTCTCTACTCAAGGATTATTCCTGGTGGGCTCTGGGTCCGAAATGTGATGCTAGGATCAAATACAGTGCAGCTATGTGCTGGGCAAGCACCCAACACACTGTAATATCTCTCCATCTCTCCAAAAGAGAATATTTCAAAAGACCAGGAATGTGCATCAGTGTTAGAGTGTATGTGTGAGACCTGGGTTCAGTCTATTGCACATGCAGAGAAACACACATTTACATATATTTTGAAATACATACAAAAGATTTTCCCGAAATACCTTTCAATAATTAATCTTCCATGTGACTCTTTCACAGCTTATGAGTTCTGCTCTTCTCTAAAAAATACTCAGGAGACTATGTCATCTATTCCAGTCTCATTAATACATGATCAGTATTAGGATGTTTGAGAATCTCTAGATTGCCAAAATCTCTTTGACTGTACTTTGTTATAATATCAAATATGAAAAGAAAATATTCTACTTGCTTCATTTAGTCACAATACTCTTACATTGCATCTGGGGAGTTAAATGCTTCCATCTTTTTCATATCTTGTAAATGTGTATCTCTACTACTTAAAATTTTTGATGCTCATTGCAAAAATTTTGTGCATTTTTATGTGACATATACAATAGTGAATCAATGGTATATCCACCTAAACTCCTAATTATTTCTGCTTGATTCTTTTGTTTTCCTTATTCAAGAATTTGAACCCGATTTTCTTCCATATCAATGCTATTGAGTACTTTTTGTGTGTCCACTTTTATGTTAACATGAAGATCTTTGTCAGAAAGAGATGTCCCTGGGATAAAATAATTGTAGGTCCTTTTCAATGGAACATATAAAGTTGGGTGCAGTTCAAAAATTTAAAACAGAGTCTGTTTGGCCTATTTTATAAAGAAAACAATTTCTTCAAATATAATTTCTGAACATTTTTAGTCACTGCTGTAAATATTTAATCTATATTAAATAGATTGTTTGAAGTTATATTTAAATTTATATTTAAATATATTAAATATAAATATATTAAATATTAAATATATTTAAAGTTATATTTAAATTTAGTTATATTTAAAAATATAACTTGAGGTTCCAGAAAGATAGTACAGATGGTAAGGTGCTTGCCTTAAACAAGAATAACCTGGGTTTGATCACAGACACAACATATGGTCCCCTAAGGACCTCCGGGTTCTTGAAAGCAGAGTCAGGAGTAATACCTAAGCATTGTGGGTGTGACCACAAAACAAACAAAAAAATTATTGTGCTGTGTACAATTGAAATGAGACCACATTTTCCTACATTTCCATCCTCTAATATCATTAATATTTTTGCTAACCAACCTTCCAACAGGAAACATTTATAGAAGAAAATAAACACCATTTTACTCTATACTGATAATAGTTGACTGCAATTATAGGTAATACTAAGCCATCACAGCAGTAAGTTTAAGCTTAATTTACTAATGAATAACAGAAATAAATGTAGTAATCATATCATTCAACAACATTATTGCATAAATTTTAGTAAAAGATTAATGCAAATTAAAATTGAAAACAAAATTTAGAATATATGAATAAAATTCATAGAAAACAGTTATTAATGATTTAAACTTAAACTGTATTGCATCATTCCATAAAGGTTGGTTGATTTGAAATAAAAATAACTCATATGTGCAACATTAATATTTAATGTATTAATATGTTACACTGTCTCAAAACACTTCCTTTGCAAGAAGAAATCTGCACTACTTATTCAGAGAATTCTAACCAAAATTAAAAAAATGATCTGCTCTTCCTGCAGTGCTTTTTCTCCCTTAAGCCTTTTTAGTATGTCAGGCATACCATCTGTGCTCAATTACTTGTTACTCTGTAATGTCAATATCTGCTTATAAAAAAATATATACTTGCATTTGTTTAAGACTGGCTTTCCACATGAGAACATGAACGATCTTTATGTCAATCAACATGTATTTATTCTTCATGCTTTTTATTCCCGGTTTAACAATAAAAATTGGAGCTCTTATTAAAAAAATTAAGAAGTTAAAAAATGAACATACAACAGAGACAGAGTATCAAACAAGCAGACACTGGCCGACCCACATAGCATAAAGAAATCAAGGATATAATAAATTAAATGTAGGCAATCTTTATGCATTCCAGTGTACATAAATTTATGTTTTAACAAGTAGGACATGTCAGAAATAATCAAATATGAAATTATATTTATAACTTAATTATATTCTAACTTGATAGGATTACTTGGCGAATGGTAGAGAGCAGCTCACATATCTTCCCTGCTAAAAAAGCCCCTCTCTTTTCTTTCTATTAGGAAAATGTTCAATCTCAATAGTCACCAAATTAAATAACATCACAACTAAAAATAATTCCCTAACTTCATTTACAGACATAAACCCTACATCTGAATTATTATATTTTTTATACAATACACACTGAATTATTATATTTTCACTTTATTTGAAATTACTTTTAAAAAATGCTTTATTATGGTAAATGAACATGCTGAGAAATCAAGATGAATATTTAATATAATTTTAATTTTTATTTTGCAAAGCTGGGAAACAAATACAGGGCAAAACTCATGTGAAGAATATTCTTTACCACTGAGCCGCATCTCAGTCCAACTCTATCTTGTTTGTTTGGTTTGTTTTGTTTAGCCAGAGCCTCACACAAGCCAAGTGTTCTACCATTCTGATATACCTGTGGCCTCCCAAGCTATCCTGTGCTATCATCCATGAGACAATCACTTTTAAGCAAAAACTATTTTCTAGGTTTTTCACCATAATGTTTGTAAATTATATTGACACATTTTATTGGAGAGAGAGAGAGAGAGAGAGAAGAGAGAAAGAGAAAGAGAAAGAGAAAGAGAAAGAGAAAGAGAAAGAGAGAAAAGAAATAAAGCACCTGCCATAGAGTCAGGCTAGGCGAGGGGGAGGCAATTGGGGACATTGGTAGTGGGAAATGGGCACTGGTGGAGAGATGGGTGCTGGAACACTGTATTACTGAAACCCAAACATGAACATCTTTGTAATTGTATATCTCATGGTGGTATAATAAAATTAAAATATAGTAATAAATTTGAAAAAAACAGTTAAAGATGTATATATCAGTTATTTGTTAATTTCATTGATAAGTAAAGTTTGTGCTGTCTTTCCATTATAGCTGGGGATGCCTCTGATTTTAGACTCTTTTCCCAACCTTCCACTACAACAGAATAGTTTATCATAAGTATGCTTTGATGGAAGGTGGTCCTTATTTTCTTGTAACATATAAATATCACATTATCATTTAAGAAACAAGTTCACAGAGGTTTTATTTTTACTACTTTTTAAAATTTTTATTTATTTTAAAACCATGATTTACAAAGTACAAAGCTTTTCGCAATACAGTTATTATAAAGACTCATCGTTCAGCACCATTTCCACCACCAGTGTGCCCCCACCACCATCAGAGACCCCCCATTTCCCAGCCACCCTCCATCCCTATCTCCTTGCCTGCTCCCTTAGCCAGCATCAATTAAGTTGATCATTACAGCCCATATAAGGGAATGATACTGACAAAGTCATTGCTTTTTTCTCTAGGTTGTTTTGTGGGAGTCTGGCCTATTTTGTTCTTGGATTAACTTGCTTACTTTTCAGAACACAGTGATTTCTCTACTGCCAACTCAGGACTCACCACCACTGCACCTACAGACAACACCTATTTCACATTTATCTCAACCCCTCTCCGCAGTTCCAGAGTCAGGGACGCTGTCCCGTTTGCCAAGGCATATAAAATCAGATGGGCTGGACATGTAATGTGATTTGGAGACGACCGCTGGACTAGAGCCGTTACCGACTGGATCCCACGGGATGTCAAAAGATCACGTGGCTGCCCAACTACAAGATGGTCAGACTTCTTCGTCAAGACCCTGAAGGAACAGTTTGAGGCTCTTTGTATTCCTGAAGCAACCAGATGCCGCTGTGCTACACTGGCACGTGATAGCTCTATTTGAGCTTGTCCTATGCATACACTGAATAATCTATTCTATACTGCTCGTGGGGCCATTTCTCTAAACACAGAAGGTGAATATGGTCTTAGACAAAAGTCATTGGATTCTTAAAACTTCATCTGAGTCCTCTGTATTGTACATTTACGATATGTTCCCACAGACCACACATTGTGTCCACACATTTGGGTTTCGATGAGATGTGATGGGATATGTGTTAGATGAGTATAAAAGGTTTTGAGATACCGGGCGGGCACTTTGTTCATACAGCGCCATGGGGATAGGCCTATGTTCAACTGTGGAGTCTGGGCCTTGAGGGTGACTGTGGTTGTGTTGTGCAAGGTATTTTCCGGCCTCTGAGAGTCTGTCAGGGGGACAGGCAAGAGCCAGAACCTTCCCACTTTCCAGGACCACCCATCAGCCTAGTACAGGGGCCGGAAGGCAGAAGCTCTGCCCTGCTTCTCAGTACCTGGTTTCTGATCAACAGCGTTAGCAGCAGTTGTGGGCGGGCTACCAGGCCTTGTGGAGGGGCCCGGAATTGGGGAAGGGGCCCGAACTTCAGCTCCCCTGGAAAGCCTGGTGGACTTGATCGCCGAGTACCACATCCTTGCGGCTTGAATTTAGTTTCTCTCTTTTGGGAGGCCTATGTCCAGCTGTGGAGTCGGGACCTTGAGGATGACTATGGTTGTGTTGCAGGAGGTTTTGTGACCTCTGAGAGTCTGTGGTGGGGAGGAAAGGAAAGGTCCAGAACCTGCACCCCTTCCAGGACACCCCATCAGCCTAGCACAGGGCAACACTGACAGTTTTTGTAGAATTAATAATTTGGTATTTTTGTTTATTTGTATATCTTGTTTTATTTTCCCGAAATACAAACAATAGATAAGGCAAACATTGATAAATTATCTTTTCAATGCTACTCTGCAGCCAAGAATAAATAGAACCATGAATAAATAAAAAAAGCATCTTACAGGAACTACAAATTACTTTTTCTTGGAATACTCCTTGGTTTGTTCATGATTGTATTCAGTATATTCCTAGCTGTTTAAGAATTTTAATTGATAATTCTAGATCATGTCTGATAAAAGTGCCACAGTTTCTAGACATTGTCCTGCAAAACCTTTCAGGAATTTCCAGATCATGAGTTGTTGGAGGACAGGTTTAGATATTCTGGGAGTTTCGTTGTTTTGCCCACTCCCAGCTTAATCTGCTTAAGTCAAGGTTCATTCTAATGAGACTTCTCTTCTATGTAAACACTGCTAGAGGGTGTGGCACTTACAGAAGTCACCTTGATTGAATAACTTCTGGCTTATACATCTACTAAGACTTCTATGTTTTCTAGATTGGGCACAGCTCCTCTTTATACCCACTGCACCCAGCGTGGGACAGTTGGAATTTACCAGGAGACTACCACCCTGGCTACGCTGAGACTATAGGAAGACTATAGGAAGGATCATACTAGTTTGCTCTAAGCAGGCGAGAGTGACCCTTTCAGTACACGAGAACAAGATACTCAGAACCACCCTGGTGCAGATAATAATAAGAAGGACCTTGTGGGTACCATCTAGATTACATGAAGCTCATGAAGTTAAGATGTATTGCTTTTATATCAGCCCCTCTCTCTCCAGTGTTTTACATAAGAGATCATCTCCTTAGTCCTTGGCATAACCTTTGTTTATACCTGCAATAAGGTGTGACACTACACTCTCTTTAGAGTTCTTTGTTGACATGCCCCCCCCGGTTGGATTACTTTGGTGTATATAAGGGGCTGACTTGAGGCCCCCTTTTACCTTTTGCCTTTTGGTTCCTCAGCCTTCAGCTTTTGGCTCCTGCGGCTTTTGGGCTTTTGGCTTTTGGCCTTTTGCTCTTTGGCCTTTTGCTCCTTCTTCTGGGTAGGATTCAGCTGGGGTGAGATCCTCTCTCTCTTGGTGGGAGACTTAGGCTCTTTTGTATGGTTTAAGTTCGGACCAGAGCTAAAAGTTTGTTCATTATATTGGAGTGCTGTGGAAGAGCATTTTTACTATTAAAAGCCATTTTTGGAACTGCACCGGACTCCTTGAGTTTTCACCTGTTCTCCTGGCGTCCTCGGAGGTAGAAGAGAACCTCTGTCCTTACACTGTCGGGGGACCCCGGCAGCACCCCTGACAATGAGTGTGTGCCTTTAGTTATCTTCCTATTAACTAAACTATTTAATAATTGTTTAACATTATAAATTGAAAAGTCAGTTAAATAATCTACCATAGAGTTATACTTTTATCTCTTTAAAATAAATTCTAATTTGAATTTTTTTTACATTCCCTAAAAAATTTTGATAGCTGAGTAAAGAATTTTATATTGAAAATCATTTTTTAGTATTTTGAACATATTGCATCAGTGATTTCTAGCACACAGATACAGAATATTGGTGTTATTCACACACAGCTTGGGTTTTTATTTTTTTTGTTTGTTTTTTTTCTTTTCATTTTGCTTTGGGAGCCACACCTGAAGGTGCTCAGGATTTACTCTTGGATTTGCACTCAGGGATCACTCCTGAAAGGCTCAGGGACCATTTGAGTGTGACAGAGATTGAACTTCGCTGGTGGCTTGGAAGGCATATACCTGACCCACTGTAGTATCTCGGAGGCCCAAAGTAACACATCTTTTCCATAACACCTTTTAAAATTATTTAGTTTTTTTTTTTTTTTAGTTTAACCCAAGTGTATTTATTTCTTAAGACATCTTTTTTTTAACCATTTTATTATACCACCGTGAGATATAACAATTACAACGTTGTTCACGTTTGGAGGTTTCGGTCACACAGTGTTCCAGCACCCCGCCCTCCACCAGTGCCCATCACCCACCACCCATGTCCCCAATTCCCCTCCCCCTTCCACACGGCCTGCCTAAATGGCAGGTTCTTTATCTCCTTTCTCTCTCCCTCTCTCTCTCTCTCTCCTCCTTCTCCTACACATTGTGGGTTGCACTACATACACTTAGAAGCCATCATTTGCATTTTTTGTCTGTATTTAATGCTCAGTTCTATGTTGGTATCAGACCTTTTGACATTTATTCACACATGTTCCCTTCTCTATCTTACCTAACCTCTGACTCCCACGCGCTTGTGGTAATTTCCACTTTTGGTAAGATCACCTGGTATATTTATGTCATGCAAATAAATGCAGTCATTCTATGTCTCTCTCTTTCCTTCTGACTAATTTCACTCAACATGATTCTTTCCATGTCCATCCATTTATAGGCAAATTTCATAACTTCATTTTTCCTGACAGCTGCATAGTATTCCATTGTGTAGATGTACCACAGTTTCTTTATCCAGTCATCAGTTCTCGGGCATACTGGTTGTTTCCAGGTTCTGGCTATTGTGAATAGTGCTGCTATGAAAATAAAAGTGCGGATTGTGTTTCCGCTGTGTGTTTTTGGCTTCCCAGGGTATATTCCCAGGAGTGGTATGGCTGGGTCAAAAGGGGAGCTCAATTTCTAGTCTTTGGAGGAATGTCCATATTGTTTTCCAGAAAGGTTGTACAAGTCGACATTCCCACCAACAATGTATGAGAGTCCCCTTTTCCCCCGCATCCACGCCAGCACTTGTTGCTTTTACCCTTTTGGATATGGGCCATTCTCTGTGGTGTGAGGTGATATCTCATTGTTGTTTTGATTTGCATCTCTCTGATGATTAGTGATGATGAGCATTTTTTCATATGCCTTTTGGCCATTCGGATTTCTTCCTTGTCAAAGTTTCTGTTCATCTCTTCTCCCCATTTTCTAATGGGGTTGGCTGTTTTTTTTCTTATATAGCTGTACCAGTGCCTGATATATCCTGGATATTAACCCCTTATCAGATGGGTATTGGGTGAATATTCTTTCCCATTCTGTGGACTGTCTTTCTATCTTGGTCACTGTTTCTTTCGAGGTGCAGAAGCTCTTCAGTTTCATGTAGTCCCATATGTTTATATTTTCTTCTAGTTGCTTTGTTAATGGTGTTTCACCTTTGAAGATGTCTTTAGCTTCAATGTCGTGGAGGGTTTTTCCTATATTTTCTTCAACGTACTTTTATGGAATCAGGTCTGATATTGAGATCTTTAATCCATTTTGATCTGATTTTTTGTGCAAGGTGTTAGACACAGGTCCAAATTCATTTTTTTACATGTAGCTGTCCAGTTTTCCCAGCACCACTTGTTGAAGAGGCTTTCCTTACTCCAGTTTGGACTCTTTGCACCTTTATCAAAGATTAACTGATCATGTCTTTGAGGGTGGGTGTCAGGATACTCAACTCTATTCCATAGGTCCACAGGTCTGTTTTTATTCCAGTACCACGCTGTTTTAATTACTGCTGCTTTGTAGTACAGTTTGAGGTTGGGAAAGGTGATGCCTCCCATCTTCTTCTTCCCAAGGATTGCTTTAGCTATCCGTGGGGGTTTATTATTCCATACGAATTTCAGGAGTGTTTGGTCAATTTCTTTAAAGAATGTCATGGGAATCCTTATAGGAACCGCATTGAATCTGTACAAAGCTCTAGGGAGTATTACCATCTTGACAATGTTAATTCTCCCCATCCATGAGCAGGGAATGTGTTTCCATTTCCTCGTGTCCTCTTTTATTTCTTGAAGCAGTGTCTTGTAGTTCTCTTTGTATAGGTCCTTTACACACTTGGTTAAGCTGATTCCTAGGTATTTGATTTTCTGTGGCACAATTGTGAATGGAATCGATTTCTTAATATCCCTTTCTTCTCTTTCGTTATTTGTGTATAGGAAAGCCACCGACTTTTGGGTATTGATTTTGTACCCTGCCACTCTACTATACATATCTATTGTTTCTAAGAGTTTTTGGGTCGAGAGTTTAGGGTTCTCTAGGTATAATATCATGTCATCTGCAAATAATGATAGCTTGATTTCTTCCTTGCCTATCTGGGTGCCCTTAATGTCCTTTTTCTTCTCTGATTGCTATGGCGAGTACTTCCAGTACTATATTGAATAAAAGAGGTGAGAGAGGGCAACCTTGTCGTGTTCCTGATCTTAAGGGGAAGGCTTTCAATTTTTCCCCATTGAGAATGATACTCGCTGTGGGCTTTTGGTAGATGGCTTTGACTATCTTGAGGAAGCTTCCTTCAATTCCCATTTTCTGGAGGGTTTTAATCATGAATGGGTGCTGGATCTTGTCAAATGCTTTTTCTGCATCTATCGATAGGACCATATGGTTTTTTTTTTTTCTCTTATTGATATGATGTATTATGTTGATTGATTTGCGAATGTTGAACCATCCTTGCATTCCCGGGATGAATCCTACTTGGTCATGATGTATGATCTTTTGATGAGTCTTTGGATTCTGTTTGCTAGTATTTTGTTGAAGATCTTAGCATCTGTGTTCATCAAGGAGATTGGTCTGTAATTTTCCTTTCTTTGTGTTGTCTCTCCCTGCTTTGGGTATCAGGGTGATATGCGCCTCGTAAAAGCTGTTTGGGAGTGTTTCTGTTTCTTCTATTTCCTGGAAGAGCTTGAACAGGACTGGCAGTAGGTCCTCCTTAAAGGTTTGGTAGAATTCGCCAGTGAACCCATCTGGACCTGGGCTTTTGTGTTTGGGCAGACTTTTAATTACTGTTTCAATTTCCTCGATGGTGATAGGCTTATTCAGGTATTGGAGGTCTTCTTGTTTCAATCGTGGGAGGTTATAGGACTTCAGGAATTTATCCATTTCTTCTAGGTTCTCATGTTTTGTGGCATACAGGTTCTCAAAGTAACCTCTGATGATCTTTTGGATTTCTGTTTTTCTGTTGTGATGTCACCATTTTCATTTCTGATTCTGTTTATTTGGGTTCTCTCTTTCCCTGTCCTTACAAGTCTTGCCAGTGGCTTGTCGATCTTGTTTAATTTTTTCAAAGAACCAGCTCTTGGTTTCATTAATCTTTTGGATTGTTTTTTTTTGGTTTCCAGCTCGTTGATTTCCTCCCCCCTAAGTTTTACTATTTCCTTCCTTCTGCCTGGGTTGGGCTTCCCTTTGTTGGTCTTTTTTCTAATATTTTCAGCTGTGAGGTCAGGTTATTTATGTGGGCCCTTTCTTCTTTCCTGATGAATGCTTGCAGAGCTATGAACTTTCCTCTTAACACAGCTTTTGCTGTGTCCCACAAGTTCTGATAGTTGGTATCTTCATTGTCATTTGTTTCTAGGAATCTTTGGATTTCCTGTTTGATTTCTTCTATGACCCATTTGTTGTTCAGCAGTGAGCTGTTTAGTTTCCAGGTGTTTGGTTTAGCTCCCTGCTTCTGTGTATGGTTCACTACTATTTTCAGTGCATCGTGATCTGAAAAGATAGTCGACACAATTTCAATCTTTTTTTTTGTTGAGGTATGCTTTGTGGCTCAGTATATGGTCTATCTTGGAGTATGTTCCATGTGCACTGGAAAAAATGTGTATTCAGCTTTTTTGGGATGAAAAGCCCTGTATATATCAACCAGCTCTCTTTCTTCCATTTCTTCCTTCAGGTCCAGTATTTCCCTGGTGAGTTTCAGCCTCGGTCGATCTATCCATAGTCGATAAGGCAGTGTTGAAGTCTCCGACTATTATTGTGCTACTGTTAATGTCTTCTTTGAGGTCTATTAATAGTCGTTTTAAGTATTTTGCTGGCCCCTCGTTTGGCGCATATATGTTTAGTAGTGTGATTTCTTCCTGGTATACATACCCCCTTAATTATTAAGAAATGGCCTTCATTGTCCCTTTTAACCTTTTTCAGCCTGAAATCTATATTGTCAGATACGAGTATGGCCACACCCGCCTTTTTGGAGGGGTTGTTTGCGTGGAGAATGGTCTTCCAGCCTTTGACTTTGAGTCTGTGTTTGCTCTGGTTATTCAGATGTGTTTCTTGTAGGCAGCAGAATGTTGGATTCAGTTTTTTAATCCATTTTGCCACCCTGTGTCTCTTAATTGGTGCATTTAGACCGTTGACGTTGAGAGAGATTATTGTCATTGGATTTTGTGCCATCTTTCTGTTTAAACTTGTTGTGGTTTTGGGTTGTCTTATTTTACAATAGACCCTTCAATCCTTCTTTTAGAGTTGGTTTTGAGTCTATGAATTTCCTGAGTTGTTGTTTATCCATGAAGTTGTGTATCTTTCCTTCGCATCTGAAAGTAAGTCTAGCTGGGTAAAGAATTCTTGGTGAGGCCTGAAGTTCATTGAGTCTTTTCACAATATCCCACCATTGTTTTCGGGCTTGGAGTGTTTCATCTGAGAAGTCTGCTGTAAATCTCAGGGATGCTCCTTTGTATGTGATTTCCTTCTTTGATCTTGCTGCTTTCAGTATTCTATCTCTGTCTATCGTTTTGTCATTTTAATAAGGATGTGTCTTGGAGTATTCTTATTGGGGTTTCTTTTAGCTGGTATCCTTCGGACCTCCTGTATCTGGGAGCATGCTTTCTTCAGTTCAGGGAACTTGTCAGCGATGATGGCTTTGACAGTTTCTTCTTCATCAGGGTTTTCTTCTTGCCCTTCTGGGACCCCAATGATGCGTATGTTGTTCCTTTTGGCTTCATCCCGATTTTCTCTGGTAGTCTGTTCATTGATTGTGAGTCTTTTTTTCCATCTTCTGGTGTTGTCTACAGAATCTCTGAACCTCGTCTTCGAGATCACTAATTCTTTCTTCAGTAGCTGTTACTCTGCTTTGGAGGCCTTCTCCTGTGTTTTTCAGTTCACTTACCTCATTTTTAATATCTGTCATTTCTGCTTGTACTTTGGTCTGAAATTTACTCAATTCTGCTCTCATGTCCTCCTGTATTTTATTGACTTTGTATTCCATTGTTTCTTTTATTTCCTTGTACATCTTTAACAGTTGCTTCCGAAATTCCTTTTCAGAGAGGTTATATAGCTCATCGTTATTGCTGGACTCATCTGTATTAGTGACTTCAATCGTAGAGCTTGAAGGACTTCTGTGCTGCTTTACCATAATGACTATCGTAGGTTGAAAATGTGTGTTCTGGGTGACTAGTCAATAGAGTTAGTAGGTGCCTGAATTACTTTGCAGCTAGGGACGTATAGCAAAGAGTGTAGGGGCAATGCTCAGTGGTATCTCAGGTAGATAGACAATACTTCGCCTTCTGCGCGGTTTTGAATTTTGGGGTGTCGGTGGGTGGTTCCAGAGTCAGGGGGTCGGGGTGGGGGGTCGTGCAGTGGAAGGTCCGAGGACGCTGGGTGGGGCTTGGTCCCTCCTCAAAGCTGGAGCCTTTTCTCCTGGAGCAGGAGTGGCTCAGGGGC